>JBAKBP010003543.1:0-37500 GCA_037953745.1 Lithodes maja
GGGACAAATGGAAGGAGAGGCCTTACATTTAATAGAGGGTTTTGCAGTAGTGGGTGGTAGTTATCTTGAAGCGGTACACTTATTAGAGTCCACATACGGGGATAGAGAGCAGTTGAAGATGGCCCATGTCGTTGCCTTGTTGGGGCTCGCAGAACCACAGTATAAGGTTGATGAGTTGACAAACTTCAGGGCAAATATGGAGTGCCATACTCGATCGCTAGACACCCTAGGGCTTACCACACAGGAAATGATAGTCATTATCTTGCGGCAGAAGCTTCCTATGGCAATACTTGATAAGGTAAGATCATTTGAACTGGGGGAGTTCAAAACTCAGTTCAGCAAGGAGATCAATAATCTACAGTTGAACAAAGGGAGAATGTATGTGTCGGGAGGGAGTGAGAATGTGGAGAAGAGGGGAACAATAAGCATGACAGTGGGGACTAAAGTAAAGAAAGAGGGTGTGTATAAGAAACCTGCTCAGATTCTATGTAAGCTATGTAACAACAAACATAAATGGAGTTTCTGCATAAAATACCCAACAAATGAGACAAAACTAGCACAGGCGAAAAGATTGAAGCTATGTGTAGGTTGTCTAAGTGGGGAGCATGGTAAGCAGGGACAATGTACTGCTACATACTTAAGGCCCTGTCGGCACTGCAAAGGACATCACTTTGATAAGTTGTGTCCTACAGCGGATAAAGTCAAAGACGTCAAAAATGAGGGTACTACAACTGTGACACTAGGTAGCACGAAAGACACCACTATATTGCCCACAATACAGATTCCCATGGAAGGTAATGACAGTAACAAAGTTTGTCGGGTACTTCTAGATCAAGGGTCTCAACGTTCCTTTATAAAGAGGTCCGTACTAGTGGGACTGAAGCACCGAATCGTAGGGGCTGAGACTCTTCGATTACAGGGCTTCACAGGGGTTACTGATAAACAAGACTACGAGATAGCGGAGATTTCATATTTCTATCGTAAAAACCGGTACTTTATGACTTGTATCGTAGTAGACACCCTACCAGAATATGTATCTGTGGGTGTGAAGAAGGTGGAACACGCATTACGTAGCAAAGGGGTTAACTTGTCAGATCCCATGGGAAATCAGAGTGAGGTGCATGTTCTACTTGGTGTAGATCATTATTATGAAGTAGTATACCCTGGATTTAAAAAGATGTGTGGTGTAGTTTTAATCCCCACTAAATTTGGATACTGCATGAGCGGAAAGGTGCATACTACACAGTCAAAGGTCCTGGTCGACACGGTCTCGATATATAGAGTCAATGTAACCGCGGCATAGGAGTTGGGAAGGGAGGATTCCCAACCTAGTGACCCTAAGATGGCTGCCGAGTTCGACCTGGAACGACTGTGGAGATTGGATCACATAGGCATTAATCCTATGGAGACTGATTATGACTCGGAAGTTGCGCTACAAAGGTTTGACGAGTCTGTGTGCTACTGTGCCTCAGACAAGCAATATAAAGTTAGTTTACCCTGGAAGAACAGTGAGATAAGCCTGCCTACCAATTATGGTTTGGCATTAGGTCGCTTGCGCGCATTGCAGCGGAAATTGTCTAACGAACCGAGCACGCGCCAGGCGTATGACGATGTATTTCGGAGTTATGAGGATAGGGGCTTTATAGAGAGAGTCGATGTCAGGGAACCGTGTAAGAAGGGTAGGGTTCACTATCTGGCCCATCATGGGGTAAAGAAAGACAGCGTCACCACACCAATACGGGTGGTGTATGACTGTTCTGCCCACCAAGGACAACAACCCAGTCTAATTGACTGCCTGTTGACAGGTCCGTCCATGGTGTCGGACCTGTCCCAACATCTATTGCGGTTTAGGCTGGGGAAGTACGCCAATACCAGTGACATCGAGAAAGCATTCTTGATGGTCAAGCTAAAGGAGGAAGATAGAGATGTTACCCGCTTTCTTTGGTTCGGCGACATTAGCGACTCTGAAAGTCCCATCATAATATACCGTTTTCGGGTTGTACTCTTTGGGGCCACTTGCTCGCAGTTTTTGTTAAATGCCACAATCAGAAAACATCTAGCTGACACTCATGAGGACACAAGTAAACTATCTCGCGGATTATACATTGACAATCTGCAGGGCACTAGCGATAGTAAAAATGATTTGTTATGTGCATACTGGCAAGCACGCAGATTGTTTGCGGATGCACATCTATTTCTCCGCGAGTGGGTTACTAATAGTGAAGATCTTCAGAGTTTAATACAGGTGGATGGTACGGCATCTCTTAACCAGGAAAAGTCCAGAAATTTGGGGATGATCTGGCAACCTAAACATGACATACTAACTTTTCAAACAAGGTCTTTTGCTCAGCAGACAGGAGCGCACACAAAAAGAAGTCTGTTGAGCAAAGTTGCGCAATTTTTTGATCCTTTGGGTCTAGCATTACCTGTTACCATAAGAGCTAGGATTCTCATGCAGGAAGTTTGGAGACGTAAGATAGGATGGGATGACAGTTTGCCCGAGGACTTGAATAACCAAGGGACATTGTTGTTGAATGAATATGCCATCCTATGTACTAAACCTATACCTCGTAAAGTGGCGGCGTTCGGTGACGTTACGTTACACACGTTTTGCGATGCGAGCGCCACGGCATACGGGGTAGCCATATATGTTGTTACTTCATTTGGGGCACATTTAGTTACAGCCCGGGCCAAGGTAGCCCCGGTTAAAAAGGTAACTATCCCTAAAATGGAATTGACTGCCATGCTGCTATTAGCACGTCTGGTGCAACATGTACGCGCAGCATACGAGAGCGAATTAAATATTGAAATCGTTCATGTATGGTGCGATAGTCAGGTCGCACTCAACTGGATACATAGCAAGAAGTCTCTGCCGGTTTATGTGCGGAATAGGGTAGATGAGATTAGAGCCCTTTTGCCAGACGTTGCTTATCATTATGTAAATACAAAAGAAAACCCTAGTGATCTCATAACTAGGGGTATAACGGCTAGCCAGTTAATGAAGTCCGAATTGTGGTGGCATGGTCCAAAGTGGCTGCTCCATGAAAGTGAATGGACGATATGGCATGCTGGTGGTGAGGGACTTCTGCCACTGGAAACAGTGGCAGTTACAGCCCAACCAAATGAGCCACCGGGTCCTATCATGAAGTGGGCAAGATTCGGTGACTATAATAAACTAGTCAGAGTTGTAGCTTGGGTGTTGCGATATGTATCCAATCTCAAGCTTAAAGTAACGGGCCAACTCTGCAACAGGGGTCACAACATTGATGCTCGTGAATTTAAAGCAGCTGAAGTAACTTTGATCAAATGGGTTCAAATAGAAACCTTTTCCAATGAATTAGAATCCTTGAAAAGCTTGAATAAGACATTAATGCCTAATATAGTGCGTCAACTAAGGTTGCACCTAGACAATGGCCTCATCAGGTGTGAGGGTCGCCTGAAGTGGTCGGGTGTACCAGACGGCACAAACCGACCTATACTTATGCCAACAAGACATCACGTTACTGATCTATTGATCATACGTGCACATAGGGAAGTAAAACACTACGGGGTATGTCATATTATATCAAATTTACGTCTCACATGGTGGATACCCAGAGTTCGACAAGTAGCTCGACGCGTAGTGAGAAAGTGTGTAATATGCCAGAGACTAAAGGGTAAACCATATGCAACTGGACCAGCTCCACCTCTACCTGAATGCCGTGTAAAGCACGTAGAACCTTTCCAAGTGGTAGGATTAGATTACACAGGGGCATTGAAGACGAGGGAGCATGAGAAGGTTTATATATTATTGTTTACCTGTGCGACGTCTCGAGCGGTACACCTAGAACTATGTGATAATATGTCTAGCGAAGAATTTATGCTGGCGTTCAGACGGTTTTGTGCCCGTCGTTCATTCCCTCAACTCATTCTTAGCGACAATGCTCCCACTTATGTCCAAGCATCAAAATATCTAAAGGATATGAGTAGTGATCCTACTGTCATCACTTTTTTGGGAGAGAAGAAGTGCGAATGGAGGTTCATTCCAGTTAAGGCACCTTGGTTTGGTGGAATGTGGGAACGATGTGTCGGCATAGTAAAGTCAGGACTAAAGGCGGTTGTAGGACGTGCTCTATTAAAGAAAAGTGAGTTGACGACAGTCCTCACAGAGATAGAGGCAGTCGTGAATGATCGCCCGCTTACATATGTGTACACCGACCTGCAAGAACCACTACCATTAACGCCAGCTCACTTGCTATATGGAAAACCATTGACTGCGTTTCCATCTGATTTTCAGTCCATAGTAGAGTTAGAGGATCCCTCGTTGTACTCTGAGGTAGCGGTGTCTAAGAGATACCAGTATATATCCAGGATAATCGAGGATTTTAGGAAACGGTGGATTAGTGAATATCTGCTAGCATTGAGGGAAAGGAGTGTTACTCCCTCTGGTAGACCAACGGCACCTACAGTTGGTGAAGTTGTTTTAATTAAAGAAGATAGTCCTCGTTTATACTGGAAATTAGGCCGCGTATTGGAGGTATACAAGGGGGCAGACTCTGTAGAGCGGGTGGCGCTATTGAAGACAGCCACTGGAACTACTGTTCGTCCTATCGCACGTTTGTACGCTTTGGAGCTCGATTCCGCATTGCAATCTGAGGCTCCACCTGTTATTGCTGGGTCCGAGGATTCTCCAAGGAACGACTCACCTCTTACTGATGGTGATCATTCTCGGACCGGGACGCGTCCCAGACGCGCTGCTGCTGGCGCCGTCGACTTGTGGCGTCAGAAGATAGCCTCTGGGCAACTTTAGGTTTAAGGTGGGGTTCAGGTCTTTTTTGTGGGGGGAGTGTATCGTATAAATACGATAGAATATGACTTTTGTGATCTCTTATGTCTCTGTGACGTCACGATCTCTCCTACAGCACCAGACGTAGGACGAGTAGATCGTATATTATAAGATTGTAAATAAGTTAAGTTATAAAGGGCCTAATATGCTATTAAGCAATATTGCCTTTGTCTTATGTAGTATATATGAATTTATCGTATATATTAATATAATTTATCGTATAGAGCAACCTAAATGCGGTACGATAATTTGGGCTCCTGGCGGTTTGCCAAGGCAGCAAGGTGTGCTTTCGAGGTACGCCAGAGCCTTCACGAACACCAACCAGTTAACATCTAATTTTCCGCCCTCAGTTGATCGTGCTTTTGTGCCTGTAATCACAATACACACACACTCAGCTACACCACCAAGACGCTCTCATCGACATCATGACTGACTGATAGATAAGCATACATTATATAATCATGTCCATTCCCATGTAATCATTTATTCTTTCTTTAACTTGACTTGTGTCTTGGGACCGAAGTCTCGTTCCCCATTGTCCACCACCATATTGGGTAAACGTTCTCCCTTGCCTCATTGCCACGTGGAACTATTGGTGAGTTAATTCCTGGCTAATATTAACCCTTATAACCTTACCCTATATATACATTTGTTATGTGAGACCTTTGGATATAAATTAGCTTGTTTCAGATTGAATTCAATTTAGATATAGAGTAGTTTTCATTTAGATTGATTTTATTTGATTCATTATAGCTTAGTAATATTTAACTTCCATTGATAGTTTACCACAATATGCTTGTCCTAAGAGTAATACGAGAGGTGAGTGCTGAAACTCCTTTAGGACCTCAAGGGAAGGTTATGCATTTAAATAGAGAGAAGAATGAAATGAGAGTAATGTCGTCAGAGAGAAAGAGTGCAACCGTGAGAAGTTGGGAGAGAGGGCAAGGGATGTTAGAATCTCAAAGGTTCTAGGCAACCTGATCATGGAACACACAGCGAGCCTCCAGGCAATGTGCAGTACGACAACATGGGCAGCCCAGGCAGCATAGGCAGGCGGCAATGGACTACCAACCCTGTCGCGCCTAGCTATAAGCGCAAGGCTGCCAACCAGTCCATACGTCTGGCAACCACCCCCCCCGGCAGCGTGGCGCATTGCTACCCTCTCGCTCTGAAGCCTAACTCACTCTCTCTCTCTGAACTCCCATTGTCTTATCTATCAACTTCTCTATTGATACTACATATTAAATGGAAGGTCTCGACATGGCTTAAAACAAAACCCACCACTGGTTAGCACATGACAAGACCTTTGCAGAGATACAAAGAACATAGTTATACGTTGTCACACTCAACATAGGCAGCCAGCACGGTACAGTGGTACGGGCGGTACAGTGGAGTACCAAGGAGTACAATCAGGTTGCGTTGCCACGCACTGGGTGCGTCACAATACCTTATCCCAGTCTAGCATTAAATAAAAGAGCAGAAACACTAAATCAATAATGGAGACACACACAAAGTTCTTAACCTATACTAACTAACAACCCTCAAAAACCTATTCTAAGTACATGTAAATATCTCTGAGGACGGCGCATGCAATACAATGGGCCGGCTATGGAAACCGTATGCAGAACTCAAGGGGATAAGTAATTGAATAAAGGTGAGAAGTAATGGAAAAGAAGAAGTTCAGAGAGAGAAACAGTGATAAAGGTGGTGATCGGGGGAGAGTATGCAAAGGGATGTTAGAAGCACGCGCGCCAAGCCTGTCTTGATGAGGACAGCTCCTGGGGACCCTCATGTAGGAGGTTAGTTACACAGGAGCCCGCAAAGGTGCGATGGTCGGCCAATCACGGGCCGAGACGTCACAAGACAGCAGGTGTCACGTGACACAGCAGGACACGCCGTCCAATAGCGAGCGAGAGGTAGGAATGTGCCCGCACCTACAGACACTCACTACCTCCTCGCTCTGAAAGTCTTTCTCATTCCCACGCTGGTACTATCATCACTACTGTTGATATAAAATATAACCCGTTGTCACAGACAAAAACAAAGACCACCACTGGACTGTCTGTAACAATGCGATTACTAGGAAAGAAAAAACAACATTCTTTGATAACTGTAGCCCATTTTGATGTCTCTGGCGAGCGCTAGTGGCTAACGAGAGGCAATTCTGCCAACGCTGGTAGACGTCACACCCCGCCCAAGATATGGGACGCTCAACATTAGGCGAGCACCATATCTGGCAAGGCAGAATGCCGACAAGACCCGCCACACCACCAGAAATGAAATGCAAAGCTCAATCTTAAATAAAACAACATATTAGCATAAAGAAAATCTTATAACCCCTCCCAAACACAATAGTATTATTTAGCCTGCTATGCTCTCTGAGCGAGCTTCACAGAGCCCAGCCTACTAAGTGAAAGACAGGTTCAACTTAGGACTTTAGCTATAACATTGGCAACTTACAATTAACTATCAAAAAGAAAAAGTTTTTATGTGATTTTTTTATTTAATTTTAATGTTGTTTTTGACGGCTGCTCTACAGGGGCAAGCCTGGTTTTTCTCCACTCAAACCCACACACCTGTGGTGATCTACGCCGGATCCTCCACCCTCGACAAACAGTCTGCAATCACATTCTCACAACCGGCAATATGGCGAATGTCTAGATTGTATTCTTGCAACATGAGTGACCAACGTGTCAGCCTCATATTCCGGTTGTGGAATTGGTTCAGAAATTTAAGAGGGTGGTGGTCGGTGTAAATCACCACGACTGGCCCGTAGGCAGGAACATATACTTCAAAGTGCCTGAGTGCCAACACTATTGCCAGCAGTTCTTTCTCCACCACAGAGTAGTTTTTCTGAGCTGAATTAAATTTCTTGGAAAAGAAACTGACTGGATGCTCCAAACCTTCCTCGTCTGTTTGCATTAAGACGGCACCAGCCCCTACACCGCTGGCATCTGTTGCCAGCTGGAATGGTCTTTCAAAGTCAGGGGCCCTGAGGATTGGGTGAGTGCATAGTAGGTGCTTGACCAGCGAAAAAGCCCTTTCACACTCAGGTGCCCACTTGAACTTTTTCTCTTTTGCTAGTAAATCTGTCAGAGGAGCTAACACAGTAGAATAACCCCGAATGAAACGGCGATAGTAACCGATCATGCCCAAAAATCTCATGATCTGCCGCTTGGTGGACGGCCTGGGGAACTGGTTAATAGCCTGTATCTTGTTTTGGGGGGGGCACACCTGGCCTAACCCGACCACAAACCCAAGATACTGCACAGTTGCCCGGACAAAGTCGCACTTGCCCAGATTGACCACCAAGCTGGCCTCACTGAGCTTCCGAAACAAGGCTTCTGTGTGCTCACAGTGACTCTCAAAGTTGTCATCGTAGATTATAACGTCATCTAGGTAGACAGTGCAGTTAGGGATGTCAGCTACTAACTCATTGATAAGACTGGAAGGTTGCTGGGGCATTTTTAAGGCCATACGGCATCACATTGCAACGGTAGGTGTTCCCATCAACCACAAACCCGCATACCCCCTTCGCCCGCTCAGACAAGGGCACCTGCCAGTAGCCTTTCACTAGGTCTACCTTAGTTAGAAACTGTGCCTTACCAATCTTGTCTACACTATCGTCAACACGGGGAAGGGGATAAGCATTGGTGGGAGTCAACTCGTTCAATCTCCGAAAGTCAATGCAGAAGCAAACCTTCCCGTCAGGCTTGGGCTGCAGAGTGACAGATGTCCACCTAACTGCCCCCTTCTCAATCAACCCCTGTTCTAACATATACTCTAACTCCGCTCTGAGGGCTGGGAGTTTAATGGGTGGAATTCTGTAGGGTACTGATTTAAAGGGGGAGGTGATCTCCCACGTCCACGTCATGCACCACTCGAGTTGTGAGGCCTGGATTCTCTGCAAACACAGTGGGGTATGAAGCAAACAGGCGCTGCACGGCTGCACGCTGTTTCTCAGGCAGGTGCACTACAGCATCGTCAGCCACCTGTCTGCAGTTCCCCACCCACTGGTCAGCAGAGACATGACACTCCCAGTTATCTTCCACCTCAGCTTCACTGTCCCTCACTCCTTCTCCTCCATGACCGCTGCAGGTCAACACAGGGACAGCGAGAGGCTCAGGGGAGCGCCTCACAAACTCTTTCACCAGATTCACATGGCACAGCTGATTCTTTTTACGCCTATCTGGAGTAGCCACAAGATAGTCTAGGTCAGAGATCTTCTTTACCACCTTATAAGGACCAGCGTACTTAGCAGACAACGGATGACCTGGCAGAGGTAACAAAATCAACACCTCCTGCCCCACCTTAAACTCCCGGAGTTTCGTCTTCTCTTCGTACCTGTCCTTCATCAGTGCTTGCGACCCTACCAAATTCCTACCTGCCAACTCTAGGCTTCTCAGCATTCTCTCTCTGCTCTCGAGGACATACTTTAACAGGAACATGGTTTTGCTGTGCCCTCCCAGATTTCTCTAACCATGTTGAGGGGGCCTCTGATCTGATGTCCGAAGACTAACTCATTGGGACTGAACCCGAGGCTTTCACCAGGTACCTCCCGAGCAGTGAATAATACATAGGGCAACCCAAGATCCCAATCCTTGCCATTTTCAACACAGTAACAACGCAGCATGCTTTTCAGACTCGAGTGCCACCTCTCCAACACCCCATGACTCTCTGGGTGATAGGCTGAAGATACAACTGTACTGATACCGTGCTGTTGCATGGTCTGTTTGAAAAGGTTAGAAGTAAAGTTGGACCCTTGGTCTGACTGCAATTCCTGCAGGTACCCGTACCTAGAACAGTACAATAGCAAGTTACGAACAACAGTCTTAGCAGTACCATTTTGCATGGGGTATGCATCCGGATAACGAGTGGCAACATCCATGACTGTGAGGAGGTACTTGTTGCCTGCACTAGTAGGGGGTAGAGGGCCAACCATGTCGATTATAACCTTACTGAATGGTGGCCCGATTACAGGAATAGGGTGTAACGGAGCCTTGGGAATACACTGGTTTGGTTTACCTACTGTCTGGCAGGTACTGCACATTTTTTTTTTTTTTTTTTTTTTTTTTTTCTATGTGATTGAGGGAGGCAAAAGGCATAACTGCCTATAGCGAGTGCCTCCCCCATAGTTGAAAGAGTGACAGGGCCAAAATCAAGGGACGTTCGAGCCAAAATGCCTGGACACACAGAGTTTGAAGCAATTTAAGTCATAGGAAGAGGGAAAGACTGATTCTGGGAGAGAGTTCCAGAGCTCAGATGTTGAGTAGAAGAAAGTTTGAGAGTAACGTTTCACTCTTGGGTTGGAGAGTTGCACAGAGTAGGGGTGGGATTGAGTTGCAAGACGGGTACCACGTGCCCTACGTAAAGGAGGTGGTATGCACTGGGATAGCTCTGAGGAACACTGATTATTATAGTAGCGATAGAATAGCGAGAGAGATGCAACATTGCGGCGGAGAGAGAGAGATTGCAGAGAGTTGGTGAGTGGACGGGAGTTAATGATACGAAAGGCCTTCCTTTCAACTTTGTCTAGGAGAGCGGTGTGAGAGGAACCTCCCCACACATGTGAACAATACTCAATACAAGGGCGCACTATGCCCCTGTACAGAGCAAGAAGCTGTGCAGGGGAAAAGAACCCCCTAAGGCGGTTGAGCACACCCAGCTTCTGGGAGGCTGCCTTAGCAAGACTGGTAATATGGTCCTTCCAAATGAGAGCAGAAGAAAAAGAGACACCAAGAATATTGAGAGAAGATGAAGGGTTGATTTTTGTATTGTTGAAGAATAAGGGATAGTCCGCTGGGAGATCCTGACGGGTAGATAGATGGAGAAATTGGGTTTTGGAAGCATTAAAGTTAACAAGGTTTTCTCTGCCCCAATTGGAAATAGTATTTAGATCAGAATTTAAGAGTTCTATGGCTTCATTACGTTTGTCGTTGAGGGATTGCTGGCTGGGGCGTTCTGAAAAACTAATGGAGTAGTGTAAGGTTGAGTCGTCTGCGTATGAATGGATGGGAATTAAGGTACAGTTAAGGAGATCATTTATAAAAATTAGAAAGAGAATAGGAGATAGGACAGAGCCCTGAGGAACACCGGAGTTTATAGGGTGAGGAAGTGAACAATGGCCGTCCACAACCGCAGCTATGGAACGGCCGGAAAGGAAATTAGAGACAAAGGCACAGATGGAGGGATAGAAACCGAAGGAGGGTAGTTTAGAAATTAAAGATTTATGCCAGACTCTATCGAAGGCTTTCGATATGTCTAGTGCAATAGAAAAAGTCTCACCGAAGTCCCGAAAGGAGGATGACCAAGAGTTAGTAAGATATGAAAGAAGATCACCAGTAGAGCGACCCTTAAGGAAGCCATACTGGCGATCTGAGAGCAGATTATGAGAAGAGAAATGCTTAAGAAATTTGGAAGCAAGAATAGTTTCAAAAACTTTAGAAAGACAAGAGATAAGAGCAATTGGACGATAGTTGGAGGGTTGAGAGCGGTCACCCTTCTTTGGGACAGGTTGAATGTGAGCAAACTTCCAGCATGAAGGGAAGACGTTAGAGGACAGACAGAGACGAAAGAGTTTGCCTAGGCAGGGAGTCAGCACGGAAGCACAGTTTTTGAGAACAACAGGAGGAACACATTGCCACCCATGACGCCACATGTGCCTTCATACCTGGCCACCAAAACAATTTCGCCAATGCTGCTACCGTCTTACGTACACCCAAATGCCCTGCCAACGGTACATCATGCGCCAACCTCAGTAGGCTATCACGGCACACACTAGGCACTACCAACTGGTCAACCACTCTCGACCCACCCTCCCAACTCCGTCTGGGATCTAGAAAACGCCTGTACAAGATGCCCTCCACACGAAAGAAGTCCCCCGGCTTTGCATCCCCGTCCTCCTCAAGTTCAACTGCACCGTGACTACACTTCTGAAGCTAGGAATCACGTAGCTGCAGCCGACAGATATCCGAAGGAGCCAATTTATCTAGGTGCTCCCGGAGCAACTTACGGCCTCCCCCGATACTGGGCTGTTCGATCCTATCTTGCTTACGTGTGTAACGGTGCTGTCTCGGAGTTTTCTCACGCCCTACCTCCTCACCAAGTGTGACAGGTTCTGGGGCCACTCCGGACCTAAACATTGGTGCTAATACTGAGTCGCCAAGAAGAGCCGCTGGATCAAAACTCACAAAACTTTTCCCAACTTTAGCTTTCTCCTTCCGACCGTTCCTCCGCTGGTCTAGAGACTGAGGATTAGGCTGTGACACCTTAGATGCACGAGATCGGGTGACAACACACGCCATCTGCTGTAATTGACACCTCTCAACCAACTCCTGCCCCTCCCTACTCACGTCGGCCGCCCTCTCGGCAACGACTAAGGGTGGAACCTCAGAAGTAGGCACCGCAAAGTCGTTGCCGAGAAGAAGGTCGACGCCCTCTACTGGCAGTTTCTCTACGATTCCAACATCTATCTCTCGTGTCACACCATCAACCTCCAGCTCCACTCGAACCAACGGGTATGACCGTGTAGCATTAATACCTTGCACCACAACTACCCGTGCCGCGTTTATAGGTTGGCCTGTAAAGTTTTTCATCAGAGTCTGGGATGCACCTGTATCACGCAACAACTCCAACCCATGCTTGCAACCAGCCCAACTCACGCAGCCACGCCCTCTATGGTCGCAAAAAGCATCGCAGACAGGTTTCGAGCCTTCCGGACACTCCTTCACTGGCTGTGCCCCCGCATTTGACATATCACCCCGGGTAAATGCAGAAGACCTCAGAGACACCCCAATGTTGCTAGCCAAAGACACGACTGCTGCAGATTGGTTACTAGGGCAGGAACGTGCAAAATGCCCCTTTTTATGACACTTAAAACACTCTACTTCACCCTTGGACTTCCCCTGAGGTGGGGAAGGGCCCTGACCTTTCTTAAACGGGACGGTTTTTGGTTTGTGATAAAAATTAGTATCATTGCTCTTGCTTTTGTTAGTAAATGTTGCATCACTGACTCGGGGGGGTGGAGTGTTGCGCCCCTTGTTAACTGCATCGGTCCATTGTGCAGACCCACACCCAGGAATCAGCGATAATCTCAGGTCAGCCAACTCAGGTGCCTCGTGTAGAGTTTTAGGATGTTTCTCTTTGAGGTTCAAAGTCAGGTCGCCACCTGTGCATTTAAAAATTGCTTTAGAAAGACTAACTGCTCAATCTCTTCGAACGTCGTCACCTTCTCTGACCTCAGCCAATTTCTCAAAGCATCAGACAGTTCCCGGGCATGTTCTAGAAAAGTGCACTCACGACCCTTCGTAACACCCCGGAACTTCAACCTATATGTCTCTGGTTGTAACTCGTACACCCGCAGAACAGTTTCCTTCAATACCTCATAATCGATGCAAGACTCCAAGGGCAACGCATCATATGCCTTGAGTCCTTTGCCAACCAACCTAGAGGAAACAAGGGCTGCCCACTTAACCTCGGGCCATTGGTGCTCCCGGCACTTCTTCTCAAAACGCAGGAAAAACTCGGTGACACCCGACTCGTCAAATGCAAGGACTAACTTAAGAAGGTGCGATAAAGACTGATCAAGACCTCGATTCCCAGAACCGAGACGCTGCCCTGTTGACTCCACCCGAGACTTCTCAAGCTCTATGTCTGCACAGTACATGGCCTTTCTCTCCTCAGCCTGAATCCTGAGCTCAGCCTCCCGCTGCCGCTGCTCGAGCTCAGCCTCATGCTTTCGTTGCTCGAGCTCAGCCTCATGCTTTCGCTGCTCGAGCTTCTGCTGCTCAATCTCAGACTGCTGCTTAAGTTTGGCGAGCTCGAGCTGAAACAACATCTCGGAAGACAAACCCTGAGGAGGGGGTGCTACTATTGGGGACCCACCCCGTGAATCACCTAGAGGCATACCCAACCGCCAGCGGGCATCGGCCTGCGGGAACATACCCGGCTCCGGAGCCTGAGGGGGTGCCATGGTAGGAGTCGAGTGGAATGGGGGCTGGGCCGAAGGTGCCCCAGCTCCCGCTCCACCCAAAGCCCCACGCACCCCACCGAGCACACAGGTAACCAGCTCACCTCTCGACAAACCGCTAGTACCGGGAAACCCTAAGACCGTGGCTAAACACTGCAGTCCGTACCGGTCTAGCCCCGACACCCGATCCGCCGACACAGGCTCCTCCAAAAATATCCGAGCATCCTCTTCATTGTTCACCACCCGAACGCCTCTTAACAACTCCACCTTCTCCACCTCCTCGCCTGCTTCCCGTACTGTATCCTCACTGTACACTGATCCGTCGTTCGACATAGTGTCCACCGGAAATCCTCAACGTTTATAAAAAAAAAGTACCTAAACTCTCATGTAGCACTATTCACTCAAAAAATGCTTGAAGACAACTCAAGTGCTATACTACATTGCCAAAAAAAATTCCAATGTGTCAAAAATATTCCTCAAAAAACAAATGTACAAAAATCCTGCAATTATTTCTTAGTTCACTAAATCCTAGACTAAGGTCGCCATTTGTTATGACGACTAAGATAAGATACTAGGCAAGGTCGCCATTTGTTATGACGACTAAGATCAGATACTAGGCAAGGTCGCCATTTGTTACGACCGGGGCTACGAATAAAACAAGGGCACTCAATGATTGGACTAGTATTAGGGCACTATGCAACAACGGTACGCTAGATCCAAACCCTCGAACTTATATGCCGGCGAACAAAACACCTATACCCTCCAGGGTTAATCTGGGATAGCGGGGTATCCTTAACTGGGCATAAATGTACTCTACTTCAGGCTAACCGACACTGGTATAGCCTGATAACAAACAAGATGCAAGTTACGTTAAAATGCATAAAAAGGAATCTATGGAAAGATCAATTAAATCACTGCAAGATTTAATACAATAAAAAGATGCTTCAATACAGTTACTCTAAACAACAATAAACTCTTCACTCCTATCTGAAAGAAAGTGAAGTATAGTCCTACAGCATAGACCTGGAAACTTCTGAAGAAAGTCTGATGCTCATAAGATGCTCGTATCTTAAACTATATAAAGGCAGGAGGCAGGACACCACACGTGTAAATTGAATACACTAAAAGATAGGACATATAATGTTAACTGACACGAGAATACTATAAATGCGCAACGGTAGCAATGCTCGACACTAAAAGAAGTACTTCCTCATCAACGTAACAGTCTGCTATGGTTGTGCGGCTCAACAACAACCTAGACTAATAAATGCTGTGAATAATAATGCGTACATATCAAAGAGCTTGTATTAAATACTAACAAGTGTCTACTCGATTAATAATGTCTAGCTGGGATACTCTAGGTAAGGAACTGGGGTTGAGCAAGACAGGCTCGTAGCATAGCGATGTCCTTAAGACTGCATCCTTTGAGTTACGTTAATTGACTAGGGTGCTCTCTTGATAGATCCAGATCACAAGTATCTGGTTCTATCCTGGCGACCCTCTAAAGACAAGCAAAGAGGCAGCAGAGTGTGGAACTGGTACAGGCCAAAACCCTCGGTCAACACAATGCTGCACTCGCAAAGGACGCAACCGAAAAGACAACCCAGGCTACCACAGGACCGGTCGAAGTCGTGTAGGTATAATAATAAATAATAATAATAAGCATGTTACTTATTTCTCATAAGCGCCAATTTTTCCGAAGAATTCACTAGCGCTCGAAAAGAGAAAGAAAAAAGAACAAAAATCAATGCATCAAAAGAAGGCTTATATACAACACACATTTAACAATCACTAGCAGTGGCAAAATAGCCTAAACTCTATAGCCATCTGTCATGACACCTCTCTCAAGATCATAGCTTCTCTCAAAGAGAAAAGTCTTAAGTTGTCTCTTGAAGCATTCAACAGAACTCAGTTGTCTCATGGACAGCGGCAACCTGTTATACAACCTCGGAGCCATGTAGGAGAATGACCTCTCAAAGAAAGAAGACTGCTGGAAAGCCCTTGGTTCGTCAAGACGAAAAGGGTCATTGTCATGACGCACAACTACACCATGGTGTGCCGGTGGGCGCCTGAGCAGCTCCGCAAGGTACCTAGGCTCACCAAATTTGAGAACCTTAAAAGTCACCAAACACAACTTAAATTCTATTCTTGCTCTTACTGGCAGCCAGTGCAGTTCTATGTGAAGAGATGTAGTAGGAGTTCTAGGTGGAACACCAAAAATTAGTCTTGCGGCCCTGTTAAGAACAGACTGAACTTTCTTCAAAATATAATTTGGAAGACCCACCAACAGGGCATTGCAATAATCAACACGAGAGAAGACCAATGAGTGAACCAACGTCAGGAGGCAACGTCTGGTTATAAACGGCTTCACCAAATAGAGATTTCTGATGTGCAAGTAACAACTTTTAACTATCTGGTTTACATGCTCTTTGAAATCTAATCGGGAGTTCACATATACACCCAGATTTCGAACAGAGTTGGCCGGTCGCAGCTGAGATCCACCCACATTGATGGAGAGGGCACCTACTATATCATCAGCTCTTCTATTTCCTCGGATGATGAGAATATCAGTTTTACCATCATTTAGTTTAAGTTTTCTCGCTCTCATCCACTTCTTGATATCAGACATCAACAATTCCATCTTACTCCGTATATCAACTATATTTGTGATTCTCACATAAATCTGGGTGTCATCTGCATAAAAGTGAAAGGTGACATTATGTGCACGAAGCAGAAGAGACAAACTGCTAATATAAATTATAAATAGGATAGGACCTAAAACTGATCCCTGCGGAACACCATACTGCAGGGGTGTCGAGTCCGAGACCACTTGATTTACCATCACACTCTGGGATCTACCTGACAAGTATGACCCAAGAAGCAAGAGAGCGGAGTCACGCACACCACAATCATAAAGATCACTCAATAACAACTCGTGATCCACTGTGTCAAAAGCCGCAGAGAGATCAAGCAAGACCGTATAAGCAAACCGTACACACATCGGAGACAACGACTACAGATACCTTATCCCAGTCTAGCATTAAATAAAAGAGCAGCAACACTAAATCAATAATGGAGACACAGACAAAGTTCTTAACCTATACTAACTAACAACCCTCAAAAACCTATTCTAAATACATGTAAATATCTCTGAGGACGGCGCATGCAATACAATGGGCCGGCTATGGAAACCGTATGCAGAACCCAAGGGGATAAGTAATTGAATAAAGGCGAGAAGTAATGGAAAAGAAGAAGTTCAGAGAGAGAAACAGTGATAAAGGTGGTGATCGGGGTAGAGTATGCAAAGGGATGTTAGAAGCACGCGCGCCAAGCTTGTCCTGACGAGGACAGCTCCTGGGGACCCTCATGTAGGAGGTTAGTTACACAGGAGCCCGCAAAGGCGCGATGGTAGGCCAATCACGGGCCGAGACGTCACAAGACAGCAGGTGTCACGTGACACAGCAGGACACGCCGTCCAATAGCGAGCGAGAGGTAGGAATGCGCCCGCACCTACTTGTCTCTTTTTCTTCATTTACTTTTCCGGCTTCTCAGTGATCAGGGCTAATTTGGCACGACTATTGCAACGTTTTAGCCTTCCTTTCAACACACGAGTAAGCACAGTGCTGGTGTCCATTGCAACCCTTGGTGGCAGTATAGCTGCTACTGTCTTGGTGGACCGGGTTGGACGTTGTTGGTGCCTCAAGATAATGATGCTGCTTTTGGCCCTAGCATATACTATTTTAGGCATCTTTGATTACCAAGCAACATCACAACAACCACAGTCATCAGTTGAAGACATCGCTGTCCATGATCACCTGTATAATAATATTAAAAGGTAAGTTGATTTCTTGTCGACATATTGATTATTTTTCATGCCAGCATTAAATGTTCACAATCAACTGGTAAATGTTTTGAGGAATATGCTTCATACATTTTCGTCCATCCTCTGGAGGATAGAAATACTGTGTTCTATTCATTTGGGGTAGAGTGCAAAATGAAGAAGCCTTCTCGTATCATTCATAATACTAAAATGGGTTATCTAAGTGGAACAAGCCATGGACAATGTCATATATATGCCTTATAGTAACTCCAGTTCTCTATTTTCCAGCTAAGCAACTCTGCCTATTCGGATAACATCTCACGGCACATAGGTTAATGCACACTATCAGTGATCCCTTGAGTAACATCACCTAAAGGAGACCAAACAAATTCAAACCAACCAACCACAAACAAACCAAAATGTTCTATAAGAAAACATCCAAATCTCAAAGATTACTGAGCTATTGCATGTTGAATATGGTATTTTCCCATGTATTTCCACACCCAGCTGTCAAAGAGCCTAGCCCACCCTCACAGAAATATGTTTATTCTACCATGTTATTATCACGATATTATAATTTTGTAGGTTACATGATTTTTTTTTGTCTATGTGAATGAGGGAGACAAAAGGAAAAACTGCCTGTGATGAGTGCCTTCCCCAGAGTTGAAAGAGTGACGGTCAAAATCAAGGAATGTTCGAGGCAAACTGTCTGGACACAGAGTTTGAATAATTCTAGAACTGCAACAAAGATCAGATCACCTCAGAAAAAACCCTGATGTTTGGCGTGGACTCCATCTGAGGTCCATTAGATCTAAAGTCCACCACGCTATCCACTGTGCTATCTTCTCCTCCCGAGAGAGTTTATGCCATGTTTAAGGGAGAATTGTATTTATTTAATGATATACTTATTATAATTATTATTATTATTTTTTAAAGTTTCCTCCCTAGATATCCATCAAACTTAAAAAATACCACCAAGATAAATGTTTGCATTTTTTGGTACGAAAATGCCCCGGCCAAGGGCTGATTCCTCCTAAATTGCAGGCTCGCTATTGCTTGCCACGAACAATTGACACCTGAATGGCACAAGAGCTCTTAAAAGTGCCAAACTAATGGAGTCAATGTCTTAAATTCTCAAACTAATGGATATAATCATGAGGGAGCACAGGGTTAAATAAATTAATTGTTATTTTGATCTCAATAAAGTAGGGCTGAGGAAATTAAGATCGAGTGACCTTACTCTGCTGTGAATAGGGTTGAGCTACTAACCTTTAACCCGTGTAGTACCAGTGACGTCCTTTTAATAGGGTTGAGCTACTAACCTTTAACCCGTGCAGTACCAGTGACGTCCTTTTAATAGGGTTGAGCTACTAACCTTTAACCCGTGTAGTACCAGTGACATCCTTTTAATAGGGTTGAGCTACTAACCTTTAACCCGTGCAGTACCAGTGACGTCCTTTTAATAGGGTTGAGCTACTAACCTTTAACCCGTGCAGTACCAGTGACGTCCTTTTAATAGGGTTGAGCTACTAACCTTTAACCCGTGCAGTACCAGTGACGTCCTTTTAATAGGGTTGAGCTACTAACCTTTAACCCGTGCAGTACCAGTGACGTCCTTTTAATAGGGTTGAGCTACTAACCTTTAACCCGTGCAGTACCAGTGACGTCCTTTTAATAGGGTTGAGCTACTACCTTTAACCCGTGTAGTACCAGTGACGTCCTTTTAATAGGGTTGAGCTACTAACCTTTAAACCGTGCAGTACCAGTGACGTCCTTTTAATAGGGTTCAGCTACTAACCTTTAACCCGTGCAGTACCAGTGACGTCCTTTTAACCTAAGAAGTGCGCATGGGGGTAATTAGAAACGTCCCCCTGTGCTGACGTATTTGAGCTGTTTCCATCACTAAAATATTCATTCTACCATAAATAGCATTAATACTTATCCATACACGCCTATTATGGGTTGATTATAAAGGTATTAACCTGAAACAACAATAAAACGAGTGAAAACAGTGTTTGGATGGTCAAAATCGGAGATATAGGCCGCGAGTTATATAATGTATGGGTGAGGCAACCTGCTTTCTCGCCAATTTCTCCCAAGGCCACTGAGACACAGTCGATCGATACTCTCTCTCTCTCTCTTGCACTCGCTTGCTAACAGAGATGACAATGCCCTGCTTGCAACTCGCTAATGTTAGCACGAAAATATACCTCAGAATAAGGGAATAACAGGAAAAATAGGTGATAACTGAAGGAGGGGAGGAAAGTGGGGAAGGAGGGGAGGTAGAGGAGTGATATTTTACATGGCCGGAAAAAAAAAAAAAAATCGATGTTTAAAGTTGATTTTTTTTTTCTCTAACTCTTAAGAGTCTTCCCGCAGTCCGCCGGGGGAACTCTTAAGAGTCTTCCCGCAGTTCCCGGGTTAAGGGTTAACTCGGTCTGTATACGACTTGGAAGAAAGATTAACCTACTTGTTACCGACTATTATATACACGTGAGGGATGTCAAGATAATATGATGGTAATTTAACCCGCTGAGCCCCGGCTAGTTATAATATTTTGTTCACCCCAGCCCCAAGCCATATTCACTTTTTGTTTTTGTCTGCTAAAATGGAAGACAAGGGTGAGAAATGAAAAAAAAAAAAAAAAACTCACCTCGGATATTTTGTTTTGGGGGGGGGGGGGGGGGGGGGGGCCCGGGGCAGTGGGGGGGGGGGGGGGGAGCCTCAAAAAAATGTGTTGAGCCAAAATGGAAAAGAATGGTGAGAAATGAAGAAAAAAATAAAAAAAAAACTCACCTCGGTCATTTGGGGGGCGGGGGGGGGGTCAAAAGTTTGTCTCCCCCGCATGACCACCCGACTGGGAGCACTAGGGTGAAAACTGAGTATGGCATTGTACGGCATACATCCTAAGGAGTGTCTCACACAAATCTCAAGCCTCTAGCTCCCATACGACCGGAGTAATGAAGGTTCAAAGTGGCGGTGAACTAAGGGTGTAAAGTATCCCCCACTAAGCCCACCACCTCCGGCCGCGCGGCTGTCTTGGCCCGCTCAAATCTACCGGCCCGGCTCGCACACTCACTACGGTACCTGCCCCTCCTATTCTCCCGCCATTTCCTACCTTACGAGCTACGTAACTGATTTTAATATGCCGGATGCACGTGATGCGTCGCTGGGAGCTGGTGATCAAACACTGCCGACGCATCACGTGCGACGCTGGGATCCAGTGGGTTAAGAATACTCATTTATTTTTTGGTGAACTTATAATGTTGACTGTACATTGCTATCAAGATTGTAACTTACCTCGGTGGTTCGCGGTGACAAAGGCCTTGAGTGTGTTGAAGTTGCCCATGGCCAGGTCTACCCCATAGTCCCCACATACCTTGCGGGCCTCGCACCACGTCACCTTGGTGTGGTTGTAGTGGTAACAGTTGCCTTCAAATATCTCGAACGGCCCCACACATTGGTTGCCTAAAACAAGTCCAACAATAAATATATTAATTTCCTTAGATGATATGTTAAGTCCTATAATACCACAGACCCATGTTCATTATATTCTAGTTACCTTAAGATAATTTGTTTTCAGTTTAGGAAGAGCATGTGAGAATAATATATTCTTAATGGATCATTGTCAATGACTTTGGTTTATAGTTATGCTTTATAAGAAATATAAAGCCTTATCGTACTGCTTGGGTTACGAGTGTTCAGGTATTGTAATTCTTCATGATGACATTTTAAATGTAGTCTGGTTCAGGTTATTGTATTGATTTATTTGATTTTATTTGTTTTCTATAATCCAACTACTCCCTCTCGGGCATAGGCTGAGAGTCTGTACAGTTCATTCTACCCTTCAACACGTTGAATCCTGTGAGGTCTTGTTCCAGTCTAAGGAGTGAGACATGTGAAGCACCCGATAACAGCTCAAAGCAGCTCCATTTCTGAAGCTGCTTCGCCTTTGCGCTTCACTGTCTCACTCCCTAGACTCGGTTCCTCACTCGCACAACGCCACCTATTGGGCAATTATCTCACTAGTCATTGCTCCCCTGTAGCATATTATGAATATGAGAATATTCATACAGCACTATTTAATCAGGGACCAATGAGGGTATTTTGGGGGCGTTTCGGTGGGCTTCATGGTGATTCACTGATACTAAAGTCTGCTCAATCGACATATATCTGCAGGCCCCACCCCCTTCCACCAGCGCCGTAGACAAGGAGAGTATAGAAGGAGAGGCGACTCTCTGCTTTTGGTTGTAGGCCCCTGATACTTACCCCATCTAACGTCAAGCACCCATCAATAGAGAACGGTTAATTTCGATCAGTAACTATACAGTTTATACCCCTCGATAGAGAATGTACCGTTCTTTAGAAAACGGTTATATTCGAGCTATAACTATATAGTTTCTAATATATATAGGCTACCGCTTGCAGTACTCAATATCACATTTTTTTTTCACATCCCATAGGCTTTGTCTAAATAGTAGGCTACTGTTGTCACTCATGATGTTTTATTTGTGATCCCCATTCTGTCATTAACATTATTGTCCTACCTTATAGTCCATATGCTACTAAAAGTAAACATATTGTGCTACATTCCATGTATACAATCTAGTATTTGTGCAGCAACTTCACCTTTTTTCTGTACAAAATACTTTATCTAATATAATACATTTGCTATATGTGTAGGTTACTCAACGTCTATATCTTGTATTGGTTTTGTTCCTTTCATTTAAATTTGTATCAGTACCTGTATGGATTTCGTCCATATATGTTCCCCATAGTGTTCGTACGTTTACTGAAAAGTAAATAATCAAACACACACATACTGTAAATCATACAGGTCCTCATATTACTTGCACTGCTTCATTGGTGAGGAGTAAATAAAGACATACCGGTACGCAATTATCTCTCAGACTCTCACGAAGGAATATGCGAGACAACCACAGCAATTATCCCAGTGGCTGTCTCTCGAGTAATATATGTTTCTGCAGCTCTATCCATACACGTCATACACTAATAAATACACATCCCTTCAGCAACAACATTCCCAAAAGTGTGGAACACATCTGTTGCCTCATGTTGTATGTGTTTATAAATATATTCTATAAGCAAGTAATTCCAACCTCACACTCCACAAAAACTAAGAACATAAAATTGAGGGTATATCTTACATTAAAGATAACCGATCATATGAATGGCATATAATACAACGTGATTAGATTAAGCTATTTATTTTTATTATTTAAAACATCTGTGACGTCCGACGCTCCACAATTTAGACGACCAACCCCGCTATACTGGTCATCTTAAAAGTGGCTGCTTCACACAACACGGGACTTGTTCAGCTGATCAGGTGTTTTCGTCTTCAGATTGATATCAAGTTTCTTGAGCCATAACAAACATCTGTAATGACACAAATGCCAGCATTTATGAGTCAGCTATTTACCAAGATGATGTCTCTGGAATCTTGATTCAGTCAGCCATGATTATATATAGGCCTACTCATATGTGAGTATACTGTATACTGTATACTCGTAGATACACCCTACTTATGACTAAGCACTTCACCTTACCTTTGGGAAAGAAGTGACATATGAAATGCTTTTGCTTTCGCTTGAATTTTCCACAAACAACACGGCTGTGACCGTGTTGTTTTGGTGCCATGTTTGTATCTGCCGCCACGCCATCTGGCAGCTCCCAGTGACATTTGTAAGTGTGCAGACGATGTACAGTCGCGCTAATAAGTGATGTCTCGGGACCAAGTATGCTTTGATCAAAAAGTGGTATCAGCAATATCTAAGCTTCATTTCTTCATATCGAGTGAAATATACAAACATGTTCCTACACTTACCCACCCAATTCAACATCTGACAAACTTTAATACAGCACAGAGCAAGCCAAACGTAATGACAGCTGGGACATGACTTATTAGCACGACCGTACCACCTATGACAGAGCCATCTTCAGGGGTGCTTGGCCAAGACTAGGGATCAATTGGGAGCTCCTTTAAGAGCTCTATCCTTATTAGATTATTCTTGGCCGTAGATGAAGTAGAGCTTATCATACCGCAATCTCAGACAAGGCACTTGTCACCTTACCACGGAGCTGATAAGAGCTCGAAGTAAAATTAATTGTAGCTTGTAAGAGCGCTTTAATACATGAATATTTGCAGTTATTCTTTACTATACAATATTACCATATACCATTGTACAGAAAAGTAAACTCCATTACCATTGTTACCTCGTCTACTTGGACAGAGCAGAGGTAAACAATTATTAAGCTAGGCTTAGCGAGCTACTGCGTTTGGGTGTATAGGGTACGGTACCACAATGCCTCCCCCCTCCCTTGTCTGTGTGCCTCAGTCTCCCTCCCTCCCTCTCTCTCTCATATTGTGACTGATCAGTCAACTTGTGTAGATAATAATTTTGTGATTCATTTAGCCGCCAATAATGACGTTTCCAGGGCTTGTTCTTCCTCCTTTAACAGTTGATTGGCGGTTCCTTGGCTCTTTCTAACAGTTAATCCAGTGTTGGCAACTCTCCTCTTTCATAATAGGAAAAGGATTTCTCTTCGCAATGCTTCCTTGTCAAAGTTGTCAATTTGTTCCCCAAATACTCCTCCAGAGCAGTCTTTTTGATTCTCTGTCCTCACAACTCAGTGTCCTCAACTTAAATGCTTCTTCTGAAATCACTGTGTTGGGTGATTTTAATGTCCATAATATTGAATGGCTCACTCATTCAGCCAGGACTGATGATGCTGGTCTTGAATGTGAGCTATTTGCAGACTCATTTAATCTCACTCAACTAGTCAACCAACCCACCCGTGTACCAGATAATCCTAATCATAATTCCCACCTACTGGACTTATTTTTAACAACCAATTCAGAAAATTATGATGTTACAGTGAGGTCCCCGCTTGGATCTTCTGATCACTGTCTGATACAGGCCACCTGTCTATCACCTACCACACCTTCCCACTCTGAACCTGTTTTGGTGACTAAATGGCATTACGATAGGGCAGACTGGGAGGGTCTTCAAGGTTTCTTTATTGATATTCCCTGGACCTCTTCCTTTTCTAATGATGCACACTCCACCTTGAGCCACATACAAGATTTTGTAAAAATTGGAATGGAAACTTTTATTCCTCATCAAAAGTACAGTAAAAGATCTAATTCTCCTAAATGGTTTGACCATAATTGTGCTAGAGTAACTGAACAAAAAGCAATAGCCTACAATGCATACACAAGATCAAAGACACATGAAGCCTTTAATTACTTTAGAAACATCAGAAATCATGCCAAAACTGTATTAAACCTAACTAAATCAAACTTTCTCCACAAGCAGGCAAATAAACTTCTAAATAATCTAAATAATAGATGAAATAAATCAAGATGTCCCTGTACTTAATTTTAATTCGCCTGAAATTCCCTCACTTAAGATCCACACCAGACATGTCAAAACTATTTTGCAGAATCTCTCAGTAGATAAGGCTCCTGGTCCAGATGAAATTCCTCCAATAGTACTTAAGAATTGCTCCTTGGTGCTCGCTCCTATATTGGCAAAATGTTTCCGTCTGTGTACTCATACCTCATGCTTCCCAGTACCCTGGAAAGAAGCAAACATACATCCAGTTCCTAAAAAAGGTGCCTCTTCAGATCCATCAAACTACAGACCAATAGCTATAACTTCCACTCTTGGTAAAGTCTTTGAAATTATATTAAATAATCACATAATTAAGCATCTTGAGAAAAATAAATTAATCAGTGATAGGCAATATGGTTTTAGACGATGTCGATCAACTGCAGACATGCTTTGCCATCTTACGCATCAAATCAACCAAGCTACAGACCAACATGGTGAAACACATACAATAGCATTGGATATATCAAAGGCATTTGATAGAGTCTGGCATCAATCCTTATTGTCGAAGATGTCACACTACGGCCTTGCATCATTAGTTCCACTAATTTCTTCTTATCTTCATAACAGAAAAGTATGTGTAATGGTAGATGGCCTTTATTCTCAATTTCACTCAATAAATGCTGGTGTTCCCCAGGGATCAGTTTTGGCCCCAATTCTGTTCCTCATTCATATCAATGATCTCATATCTACCACTCATAATACAATACATTCCTACGCAGATGACTCAACACTCCACAGTTCCTTCACATTTACCAATTCTTTCACCCAATCCGATCTTATAAATTCAAAAATAAACACTGCAATTTCTCTGAACCAGGACCTTTCTAGAATTAATGGATGGGGACAAAAGAATCTAGTTTCCTTTAATGCACAGAAAACCAAGTACATTCAATTTTCTAACCAACAGAATCTCACTGACTCCCTTATATTTTTTAATGATGTAAATATTCCCACTTCCCCTAGTATTGACATTATCGGTGTAACATTAACTACTAACTTGAGCTGGACACATTATGTTAGAAACATTGCTAAGAATGCCTCTAAAAAAATGGGACTCCTGTACAGAGTTCGAGAATTCTTCACTGACGAGCAGTTGGCCGTAATATATAAAAGTCATGTGCGTTCTCAGATGGATTACTGTTCACCTCCGTGGGGTGGAAGTGGAGTGGTTGCATTGAGGCAGTTGGACAAAATTCAAAATAAAGCTATTAGATTAATCAATAACCCTGCAATCACACAGGACCTTCCTACATTATCCATACGAAGAAACGTTGCATCCCTTGCATTATTCTACAGATATTTTCACAGCAATTGTTCCAAGGAACTTGCTTCAATTGTGCCGCCTCTCCACATCTTTCCCCGTAGAACTAGGGCAGCTGAGAGCGCCCATGAATTTACACTTTCTCCTCCACAATGCAGAACTTCTGCTTATCAGAATTCATTTATCCCCAGAGCTACTACTCTTTGGAATTCACTTCCCTCGAATTGCTTTCCACAAACTTACAATCTACAAATGTTTAAATCCAGTTGTTACAAACATTTTATGAATGGAGGATGCCTTTAGGCACATGGACCTTTTTGTTTTATCTGTGTTCCTCCGTTCATTGTCTCTTAAAAAAAAAAAAAAAAAAAAAAAAAAATGCTCCAAGTATAGGTAAAAGACGTTGCTGGTAAAATGGTGAATGAAAGACTCCTTCAATCTTCCTGCCTTGAGTTCTGATCTTGTTAATTAATGGCTGTGAAACTTTCGTTGCCTCAGAGATTTTCTTCACCACCACATAAACTGGCTCAGTTTTCTCCTTATCAAAGTACTTGAATACATTCAAGACAATATTCCTGGCTTGACTTACAAGTCGGGGAGAACAAGCAGGTCTGCCAGGGGTATGGGCAGGAGATGCCATCTTCCCCCTTTAGAAGACAGAAGGGAACTGAACTGACGTTTGAATGACAGCGCAATGCCGGTTGAAACCTTGAGCGAGAAGACCCCGGCGTTGCCAATGTAGCTACCTTGCTGCTAGATCTAAAAGTATTTACTTGAACAAGGGAATAGAGCTGTTAAAGACAGGCTCCAGTCTTAAAATGTCTTTCTCACTCGTTGATGTAGAAAGATAGATGGCTTTGTAGGCCATTTTTAATAATTGATAATGATAAATAAATATATACTTGATCTAGCGGCAACATTTAACACCTAGCAATAAGAATGCTGGCTGTACTCCGAATCTTTTAGCCCATATTATCAATATTGGAGTAATATTCTAGCAATATTAGGTATGTATTTACTATTTTGTATGCTTCTAGTTACTTCTGCAAACTGATTAACTAATATTTTTGTGCTGATTTCGTAAACTTGTTGGACACCCCTATGTCGCACAATCATTCCAGCTGTGGTTGGGGAAATGGGTGGGGCTTACAGATATATCCCGACTGAACGGACCATAGTTACAACACAAATTTCATCCCAATAGTATCTTCCCATTGACATATTGGAATTCGAACCCGGGTCAATTGGATTACCAGTCCAGTGGCAAGACCACTCCAAGACACCTCCCCTTAGCTTAGGTTATATTATTCAGATTCGGAAGGACCTACAGTATGTAAAAGGTTAATAGTTTTTCTTCTTTTATCACTACACTAAAAAACCATCATCAGCACAACACATAGAATATAACAAAAGTGGTACACATATTAAGTATAATAATTGTTTTGCGTGATAATTCACTCTTTATTCAGGCTTTCTGAATGATACATATTACACATGTCTTCTATAATGAATATCATATAATTTGCTTTCCTAAAAATCTGCTCAATTTTGTTTTCTATGTAATTGAGGGAGGCAAAAGGCAGAACTGCCTATAGCGAGTGCCTCCCCCATAGTTGAAAGAGTGACAGGGCCAAAATCAAGGGACATTCGAGCCAAAATGCTTGGACACACGGAGTTTGAAGAAATTTAAGTCATAGGAAGAGGGAAAGACTGATTCTGAGAGAGATTTCCAGAGGTCAGCTGTTGAATAGAAGAAAGACTGAGAGTAATGTTTCACTCTCGGGTTGGCGAGTTGCACAGAGTAGGGGTGGGATTGAGTTGCAAGTCGGGTACCACGTGCCCTACGTAAACGAGGTGGTATACACTGGGAAAGCTCTGAGGAACACTGATTATTATAGTAGCGATAGAATAGCGAGAGAGATGCAACATTGCGGCGGAGAGAGACAGATTGCAGAGAGTTGGTGAGTGGACGGGAGTTAATGATACGAAAGGCCTTCCTTTCAACTTTGTCTAGGAGAGCGGTGTGAGAGGAACCTCCCCACATATGTGAACAATACTCAATACAAGGATGCACTATGCCCCTGTACAGAGCAAGAAGCTGTGCAGGGGAAAAGAGCTGGGTGTGCTCAACCGCCCCTAAGGCAGTTGAGCACACCCAGCTTCTGGGAGGCTGCCTTAGCAAGACTGGTAATATGGACCTTCCAACTGAGAGCAGAAGAAAAAGAGACACCAAGAATATTGAGAGAAGATGAAGGATTGATTTTTGTATTGAGCACTCATATCAATAAATATTTGTAGAAAAATAACTATTTGGCCTGGAAAGTTCAATGTGGTATATTTATCTTTATTACGCCGTAATTTATATCAATCAATGGGGGCATATGCCGTGACAGCGCGTGGCCGAACTCACCCGCTGATGCCACCTAAGGGGATCCTCCCAGGATAGCCTTCGGGCGGCTGCATTGTCCATATTAAGTATTCCATTACATGATTAACCGACTTCCTTAAGCCATGAGTTCCGTGGTCTTCCCACCGGCCTCCTCCACTAAGGTTTTTCTTCTGTAGAGACCACCTGGTGAGCGGGATCAGCCTTGGAGAGGCGAACAACTTGCCCATATATCCGAAGTTGGCGTTCACGGATTAGGCAACTAATATGTCTTGAGTCAGTTTCACGGAGTGGTTGCTTTTTTGTATCTGCAATTGTACCAGCCATAACCCATGATCCTGCGGAGCCAATTAGTACCAAAGGAGTTTATATGTTTCTTCAAAACACTGCTGAGTGTTCAGGAAGCACCAGTGTCTTGAAGATCCACAACTTCATCCTTCTGCATAGGTATCGACAGCGCCATATACTTTTGTTGAGTCAATCCATAACACCCCATGCTAAGCCGAGGCGACAATTTACATCATGGCCCAAATCACCACTGTTCTGGATTACGCTACCAAGATAGGTAAACTTATCAAAGATCTCAAATTCCTCACCACATGCATGGACAGATTGAACGGCATCATCCAACAAGTTGGCAAATGCTTGGAATTTGATCTTAGCTCAAGAGACCTTTAGACCTAGTGGTTCCGACACCTCATGAAGTGCCTCTAGGGCCAATCTGACAACATCCAACATCTCCGCTAGGATCACGGTGTCATCTTGAAAATCAAGATCTGTGATTCTGAAATTGCCTATGTCAGCTCTGCAGCGACTCCGCCCAACTGTCCAACACAGTAACCAGTCCATAAAATTGTTGAAAAGTGTAGGTCTTATACCTGAGCTCACAGGGAATAAGGAGGATGTTTCTCCACCACACTTGACAGCACTCTCTGTTCCTGTATTAAGTCCAGACACCAGATCGACGATCGCTGTGGGGATCCCCCATTACCGTAGCAGCTCCCAGAGTGACTCTCGATGCACTGAGTCAAATGATTTCTTGAGATCAACATACACTGTGTGCAGCCCCTGTCGAACCTCAAGTCTGCGCTCCACAAGAACCCGGAGTGCCAGAATCCGGTCAATTGTTGATTTCTTGGGTGTGAATTTGGATTGCTCAGGTCTCTACTCCTGTAGAAGATGGCCTCTGATTCGCATCAGTAGAGTATGGGTGAAGACCTTGTCTGGCATGCTGAGCAGCGTTATACCACGGTAGTTATTACAGTCTTGACAGTCCTCAAAATTCTCACTCAATCTTTGCCCCCACCTTTCATTTGCAATTTTCTTTGCTTCTCTACTCTTCCGTTTCGCGTCTCCCCTTTTCTCCTTGTACTTCTCCCATACCTCAACACTACCATCCTGTAAAAAGCCTTTCAAACCACTGTCTCTTTTCCTCAACTGCCTTTTTCACTGTATCACTCCACCACTTGTCTCCATTCCTGATACCTCTGCTTCCTACTTTTCTTTTACAACAAACTTCCTCTGCACTTGCTTTCAGTTCTCCTTTAAGCTGTTTACACTCATCCTCTATGTCTCTCGCTTCCGATCTTTCTCACTTCCATCCATTTTTCATTTAGTCTTTCCATGTACTCCCTCTCTTTTGTACTTTTCTCTAACTTTTATTACCTCTTTTACATCATGCTTGTTTTGCATTTATCCTGTAACTCCTAACTCTCAGCTTTCCCTCCACCAGATATTGATCAGGCATACCCACTGCCTCACCTCTCAGCAAATTCACATCCAGCAGTCTACACAATCTTTCCCTTGTCACTAACACATAATCCATCAATGTCCTCTTTACAATCTCTCCCCTCACAAGTCTATGCCATGTGTACTTGTGTATATGTCTATTTGTAACGCAATCACTGCAACACTTAGCATATTATGACAATTGCTTGGTCACTACCATACCATACAGGGGTTTCTGAGCAAAATTTGCCTTCATTCCCTGCACATTTTCATGTATAAACGAGAGCTAGAACGTATATCAATGATATACCCCTTTACTCCTTCAATCCCAGCACCGTATATATACATCAGTAGATAAGTAACTCCCCAGTCCCAGCAACGTATATATCCGTCAGTAATGTACTTTCCTTGTAACTGCCTGTACAACCCTGTACCAGTTACCACAACCTTTTGAGCACTGCTCCCGTGTTGGCAACACTTCTCAGCTTATAAGAGACCCACTGAAGGGTGACAAGCCAGTGTTGCCTCATCTTTGGAGGTGGATAAGTGGTCTCTCTTGCCATATTTGCCACATTGCTTGGAGCTGCTGGGGACTTGTATTACTGTATCCTACGGTACAGTACGGGTTAAAGTAGAGGAATTTATCTTTTCCATGTCACCTGAATTATGTCTGTATGACCACTGGTTGCCGCACAAGAATATTGCAAAGCAGGTGCTAAATCGGTAAACATAGCGATTTTCAGCGTTTTTCGCTAGTCCCAAATTTGTAGGGGAGCTGGAGATTTCTCTCAGGTACGCTAGTGTTCGTCCAGACACGTCTGGCGGTGGATGGGGCGGACCTGCGCTGCTTTGACTCACTCACTTGCCTCCCAGGCATTGTACTTGGCCGATATTCGGCAATTGTCATATGACAAGTGCAGCAGTGATGTCTGTATTCTTTTAGATAACAGCCTGCAGTCATTGAGTTAAAAGGGGTGCAGCCACAGAGTGTGAAGTGAAGTTGAACTGTCAAGCTATGGAGAATGTCAGCTCATTTAAGTATTTGGGCAGTGTGTTGAGTAAAGATGGGAGTATGGATGAAGAAGTCCGGGAGAGTGTGCAACAGGGGAAGAGTGTTGTAGGAATGTTGAAAACAGGGTGGTCAGCATGGATGTAAAGAAGCTCTTGCATGACAGTGTGCTAATCCCGACATTGACTTATGGGAGAGATGCATGGACGTTGGTGAAAAGACTCAGACCAATAGTGAGAGGGGTGGAAATTAGTTATTACTTGAGAAGTATGTGTGGAGTTACATGGAGGGATAGGCCTACGATAAAGGAAGTATGAGAGAGGTGTGGTGTGGTTAGGGTGTGCTGGAAAGTTTGAAAAGGAACACCTTGAGATGGTTTGGACATGTGGAATGCATGTGAAGCGATAACATTACTAAGAGAGTGTACGAGAGTGAGGTGGAAGGACAGAGAGGGAAAGGTAGTCTACTGAGTGAGAGGTGGAAGGATGGAGTTAAGAAGTATATGAGCGAAGGCGGTGCTGGATGGCAGGAGGGGCATCGACTGACTGGGGACAGATGTGCATGGGGGCGTTTCATTCGTGGCCATCCCTTCGAGGATCACGGCGTCCGGCAATAGATAGATAGATAGATAGATTTGAAGAATCATATATTCTATGCATATATGATAACTACAATTAATGTAGGTCTAGTAAATGAATTGATGTAATAAATGAGTTTACCTAATTTAGTTCTATTAGTGCCATTGATATTCATAATGTATATCATAAGTTAACGAATAAACTATATAACATCACTTCATTATTTCGACCTCCATATACTTAAAATGCCTCTGAAAGTACTACTTTTTCAAACATTTTCATTGGGGTGGGGGTTCTTCCAGCAACCCCTTTGGTTGCACATGAATGCAACACTAAAACATCACCCCCCCCCTCCCACCTCCACTCCTTCCTCCTACTAATTGTAAAGTTAGGTACCCATCCGTGAGAAGTGGTGCCCCACCCAGTCGCCACCCTGCTGAGAAAATCCTGGCTACGTCACTGCATACTGAGAGCGAGAGGAGGTCTGGAACGCTGCCTTTAAAGTTGGCGGGCACCTGGAGCGAGGCTTCGAGATGCCTGCTTCTTCTTTCTCCGTGGTATCTTTCCTGCTTTATGGTGGCATGTCTCTTCTCCTTCCTTTTATTCTGCTCCCTTTTGTGTTCTTGTTCTTTAAGTTTCTCTGTTCGCTGTTCTTCTTGTCTCTGTTTTGCCTCCTTTTCTTCTGTCTTCTCTGTCTCTCATGTTCCTTATTCCTTCTTCTGTATTCTTCGTTTTCTTCGTCCTGCCTCTTATGTTCTCCTTGGTACTGGTGATGCTGGTATTTTCTTGATAATTTTGCATCTTAATCAATACCGGTAGTTATTTCATTTTCTTCTCCGGGGTTCTTAGCTTAGTGTCACAGGTTGGGGTCACCGTCTTGGCTGGTATCGTGGAGGGTATCGAACCACCTCAATTCTGTGGTTGATTGTTGGTCTCTGAAACCGCCTCTTCTAAGTTTTTTTATAGCGTCGAGCTTACTTCCACTAGCTGGGATATTGGTAGCATCATGCTTACTTTTAGTAGCATCGAGCCTAATTCAACTGATTTCGAGCTTAGTTGGTGTATTGATAGTGTCGAACCTACCTCTGCCAGTTTCTAGCCTAGCTTGTGGTTTGACAGCGTCAAACCTACCTCTATTAGCGTTGAGCTTACTTCTGCGAGCTTTGAGCCTAGCTGGTGTATTGGTAGCATCAAGCCTACCTCTGCTAGCTTCGAGCCTAGCTTGTGTTTTGGCAGCGTCAAGCCTACTTCGACCAAACACAGGACTGCTGCTAATGTGTCTGATAAATTGGTCTGGGCAGCTTAAGTAGTGTCTCGTGTTGCTGCTATCTCTGTGTTGGTGGTGTTAGGGTTAGAAGGGCGTGCTTGCTTCAAGGTCTTTCTGGGATGCTGTTGGTAGCCATCTTGCTGATCGTGGTGTCGGGGTAGACAACGTCTGGGTTAGAAGGACGTGTTGTGGTTGGTGATCTGGGCGTCTTGTTTCCTTGTTGCTCGGGAACTCGGACTGCAGCTATCCTTGTCAGTTTAGCTTCCTGCATAATACTTACCCCTCCCTTGTGAAAGACACATCCCCGTACCTAGAGGTCATTATGTCTTTTCAGCTGTAGTGGTTGTAACTGGCTTGAGGTGGCATAGGAGGTCATACCAGTCTGCTGATCTCTAACAGGTATCAAGGACGACGGTAGAGTTGCGTGGCATAGTATTTTTCGTAGGTGGTTTTGGTTCTTGAAACTTTTCTTATCCTTAACCCCTCGAGTACCAGAGACGCAATGTATGTAACGCTAAACCCCGGCACCGCATAGAGTGCGTCACGGTTAATTACTTCGGTCCTATGGCAGCTAGAGGGCTCAGATCTGTATGGGAACTGTATAAGTATCCCACGCAACAATGCTGATGGTTGAAAACCCTCAAAGTCCAGCCGCGCAAAAACGTGTTTTTGCATGTTTTGCCTACCCATTTCCCCATGTTAATTCCGACTTTCGGGCACCCCGTAAGACCTAGAGGATCGGTTGTTTGTGGTTTTCCTTCATTTGTAACACATTCCAGGTGTTTTCTGGAAACACATTTTTTGGACAACCTGTCAGTCCTGGAGTGTACATTTATATTATATTGCCTGATGCTCAGTGGGTTAATCAGGTCAGATCCAAAATGCATATCTGGATGAATATGATGATGGCTGTCATGGGTTGAAGGGCCAAAATTCGGTGAATTAGACCTGGAGCTGTCGCTGTGGTGCCGGGAATTAGAATGGTGACCTTTGACCTGAGGTCCATCACCTCATGGGCCCGTGCCGAAGCTAGGGTAAGACGTGTTGTGGTAATGACTGGCGGGATGTTTCTTGATCCGGTAGTTGTGTTTGTTGAGTTGATATTATTGCTTGACTTACTTGTAGGTATAATTGTAGGTAGGCTAAATCAAGCTGGTGCTCATGATAGGTGGCCAGAATGTGTTTTTGTAGGCGAGGTAGAAGTAGTGGAGCTGCTTCTACTTGATTTGCTGGATGCAGCTGTTATGGTAGAAGTCGTTCTAGTCATTGTAGTTGGCGAGGTGGAGGTAGATAGACGTGTTGGTAGAGGTGGCGTTGATTTGGTGGAATTGGTGAGCGGCTTACTTGAGGTAGATTCCTGCCTAATAGGTATGGTGGGTGGTCTGGAAGGTCAAGTGGTGGCGCCGAAGGTGTTTATTGGCGGTTGACAAGCAGCCTATTGATTGGGTTGGGGGTCATGGGAAAGGACAGGGTGAAGTGGTGATGGATATAGCTAGTGTTATGGAAGGTATTGTCAGACATTGGCTAGGGGAGAGCTGGATAGGAGGGGTTGAGATGAAAGGTGAGGATGGATCGGGTCGGGTGAGAGGATTGGGAACTATTGACAAATGGTAGGCTGCCTGTAATGAGTGTCTTCTCCAAAGCCAAAGTAGTGACAAAGAGCCACATTTCAAGGACGTTGGAGTTAAAATTATCGGACTAGCAAAGTTTAAAGCAGTCTAAGTCACCAGATGCCCCATAAGAAATAATGAGCATCTAGTTGTGCCTTTCATGTCATCTTCACATTCTCAAGGTAACATTAGACATGGTGCAACAATATTCAATTCCTTATCAAATGACATAGTTAGCAAAACTACTGTAGATAGCTTTAAAATTTGCCTTAAAAAAACACCTCCTAGAATCTTATGTAAGTACATAGCTATCTCTTAAAATAATCCATTACCAAATACTGCATGCAAAATGTATCTATATAACTTTAAACTCATGAAAACAAATACCTGAAATTATGAAAGTTTTAAATATGCTACATATTTGTCTTTATCATAATATCAGAGCACAACATCCCTCATACACCACTTCACTCTACACAATTAGTACACATTGTAATTCTGACTGACTGCAACAATATTCTACTTAATGATATCATTTTCAACAAATCTGCTGTTTTAAATAGTAATATTGTAATAGTTTTTCCATCTCGAATATTTCCTTCTGTGTCCAAGAATAAACCAATTTGGAAGAACATACGTATATTATTTAACTGGCTCTTAAGAGATTTTGCCTTTCATCAAAGAGCTAGATCAAATTTAATATTGTTAGAATTTATTGTAGGCCTATATGTATTTCTATGGACCAAATACAAAGTTATTATTATCATGGTCATTATAATTTTCAAAGATTCATTGAGGGAGATTGTTCCAGAGTTCACGCCTTGAGGAGAAGAAAGACTGAGAAAATAATGCTAATTCTTGGGTTGGAGAGCTGGGCATAATATGAGTGGGTGCCTTGCACTCGCCACAAGGGAGGGGGTATGCACTGAGAGAGCTCTGAGGAGTACTGATTGTTGCAATAGCTATAGAAGTGTGAACGAACTCCAATATGGCATGTAGAAAGAGATTATAGGGAACTAGTAGGAGTAAGGGAGCTGATGAGGCGAAATGCTTTTGACTCGGCTCTTTCGAGAAGTGCTGTATGGGTGATACCTCCCCACACTTGCAAAAAATGCTCGATACATGGTCGCACTGTGTCCCTATACAGATTAATAAGGTGTGCAGAGATGGAAAACCCACAGAGAAAGTTGAGTACCCCTAAATTCTGGGACGCTGATTTTGCAAGAGTGGTAATATGATAATTCCAAGAAATGTCAGGTGATAAAGATTCACCAAGAGTATTGAGAGATGAAGGGTTGATTTGTGTATTGTTGTAGAGTACTGGATAGTTTTGTGGATGATTGTGACAGGTAGGTAGAGGGTCAAAACTTAGTCTTGGAGGCATTGAAAGTAACAAAGTGTTCTCTGCCCCAATCAGAATCAATTGATAGATCAGTAGATAGGCATACTATGGACCCGTTTCATGAGTTTTGAGTCATTGAATGCTAGGATGTTGTGAAAAACTAGTTGTGTAGTGTAAGGTAAGGTCATTTGAAAATGAGTGGATGGGACTAGAGGTACAGTTGCAAAAGATCATTAATGATTGTTTGAAAGATAATTGGAGACAGGCCAGAACCCTGATGAACACCAGAGTTGATAGGTTGAGGAAGTGAGTGTTGGCCGTCCACAACTGGAGCTATGGCATAGTCAGTGAGGACATTAGAGACAAAGGCACAGATAAAGGGATAGGAACTAAAGGAGGGAAGTTTGGAAATGTGAGATTTGTGCCAGACTCCAATGAAGGCTTTCGTTATGTATAAAGCAATAGAAAAAAGTCTCACTGAAGTGCCGAAGGGAGGAAAATTAAGAAATAGTAAGATAAACAAGATCACCAGCAGAGCTGCCCTTAACCCCTACTGTACCGTAGGATACAGTAATAAAAGTCCCCCCCAGTCCCAAGCAATGTGGCCAAAGTGGCAAGATATAGAACAACCTTCCACCTCAAGAGATGAAAGAAGACTGGCTCTCTCACCCTTCAGATGGTTGGATATAAGCTGAGAAGTGTTGCCATACCGAGAGCAGTGCTCAAACGGTCGTGGTACCAGGCACATCCTGATACAGGCAGTTACAAGTAAAGTACATTACTGACGGCTCCCAGCCGTCGCTGGGACTGGGGAGTGACTTATCTACTGACGGCTGGTAGCCGTTGCTGGGATTGGATGGGTTAAGGAAACCATACTGGCAATCGGAAAGTCGATTATGGGAAGATAAATGTTAAAGAAATATTGAATTAAGAATAGTTTTAAAAACTTTAGCGATTCAAGAAATGAGAGAAATGGACGATAGGTATATGGTTGACAGCGGTCTCCTATCTTTGGGACAAGTTGAATAAGAGCAAACTTCTAGCAAGAAGGAAAGATAGAGGTGAAAGAGTTTTTCTATGTAGGGATTCAGCATGGAAGACCAGATTTTGAGTACAACAGAAAGAACACCATCCAGTTCATGCGCCTTCTTAGCATTAATTAAACCCAGAGAGGGTGGAAGGTGCATCCTTAGAAGAGATTATGATATTAGGTATAAGTAGTTAAGAGGGGGGTGAAGAGGCAAGAATATCACCGGAATCATCCAATGTGGATTTTTTTGCGAAAGTT
>JBAKBP010003543.1:42500-151160 GCA_037953745.1 Lithodes maja
CTTCCACAGCTAGTAGTTGCCATGGTTTTGAGATCAAAAGTTGTCCTGAGGGGCCTGGGGTTTTGGTGGTATCCTTTCCCAGAGTGCAGGTCTTACATGTGTCCACAACTTTCCTGGATGTTGCACATGGCATGTTGGTCCAGTAAATGCTGTTGAAGGTCTGGATGAGTTTCTTTTGGCCTAAGTGGATGCCATTATGTTCATACAAAAGGAAACATGATGTGTTCAGCTTCTTCAGGGTCAGTCACGATGTGTCCAGATGAAGTGCACAGGTGATCACCCACTTTCTCTAGGTTGGTGAAAACATGTGTGGATATCCAGCCAGTCTACCTTTGGGCAATCCATTGTTGTAGAAGGGTCTGTTGAGCTGATGTGAGCCTGTGGATGGAAACCTTAACGTGTTTGCATTAGTGTGCAGCTTGCCAGGCTGATACACGATATCAAATTTAAACTCCTCTAGTGTTTCTCTATCAAGGTGTTGCTGGTCTGTTGGTCTCCACTGCAGGGATTGATGATCTGTGACGAGGTAAATTTTGTAATGCCAAGATCATGCCTAAGCACTCGTGTTTTGCAGCTGGATAGTTGCCTTTCTTTGGGGTTAAGGTTTGGATTGCACAAGCTACCAGGAGATCCTTGCCATCTCTTGCTGGCTGAGAACAGCTTCTATACCCCCTAAAGATACATCCATATACAAACGGAATTGCTGAGTGTAGTCCGGAAAAGCTATTATGTGTGTTTTATATAGAAGTACGTTAACTATTTCATGAGTGATTTTCCGGAGTTTGGAAGAGGACGAATGGCTTTTGTTGCTGTTGATTTATTCTCCGGGAATCTTTGTTTAGTTTCACAGGTTTTGGTCTCCGTTTTGGCTGGTGTCAAGGAGGATATCAACCTGCCTCCTTCCTGTGGTTGATTGTTCGTCTTTGGAAATGCTTCTTTTAAGTTTTTAATTGTATCGAGCCTATTTCTGCAAGCTTCGAGACAAGATTGGGTGTTGCCACTGTCAAGCCTAACTTTAGCAGAATCGATCCTAATTCTGCTAACTATGAGCTTAGCTGGTGTTTTGGCAGGGTCAAACCTACCTCGACCAAATGTGTTTGATGACTTGGTCTGGGAATTTTTAGTAGTGTCTCTTTTTGCTGCTCTTCCTGGGTTGGTGATCTGGAGGGTAGAAGGGCTAACTGGTTTTGAGGTCTTCTTGGGACATTTGTATTAGTCGTCCCGTTGGTAGTGGTGTCATGGTGGGCGATGCTCTGGGTTAGAAGGGTGCTTTGTGGCAGGTGTTCTTGGCGTCTTGTGCCCTTGTTCTTCAGTAACATGGATACCGTCTATCCTAGCTAATTCAAATTCCTGCATACTACAATACTATTCAATCTTGTTTGAGACCGTATTCATTATTATTTAATAAAACCTTGTTTGAAGATTTTCTCATGCCTAAAGTTCATCACTGTTGCATTCAATTGTATTAGTGCAGTGATTGTTTTCAAGCTATGAATATTCATATTCAAACCAATTATTTTAAGGGAAAAGATAATATCGATTTTCTATTCACTGGGTATCTGTGCAGAATATTTGTATTCTTAGCCCATGTTGACCCCGTGCCGATCCTAATCCCTCAGTAAAAGATAAATGATTGTACGAAAGACGGATGCCAACTAATATGTGTTCTCTGCTAATATATAGTGGGAGCTGCTAACATGACTTGAAGGAATTATTGCTATGTGCTAGCAACACTGTGAGAGTCTCGGCTGGTCGTCGCTGATGAGTTATTTTGGCAAAAAATTACTGGTACTGATGGGTACATACATTGCATAATCTTCTGATGCATTAGTGAATAAGTGCCAATGAAACTGTCAAACTGCTTCATTGTTTACCATATTTGTGCACTTTTGTAACACCATATATTATGAGCATTTTTTGGGGAACTTATTCGTTAAGTACCATATTAGGGTAAGAGCTGGTCCTATCCAGAGTTAGGTGTGGTTTCCTCTACCCATCCTAAAATGTTTCTGTCTGTATCTTTTACTGTACTACTTTTCCTTCTAGGGGCAGGGTGCTAGGAATCCGCCTCCCCTTGTATAATTCTCCTACTGGGCGAGGGAACGCGAAAGTGGTCCCGGACCATAAGAATAGGAACTGTAAATGTTGTTTCTGTTCGGGCTCTGTCTCGTGTCGGCTACCCCCAGCAATGTGGTATGTGCCTGAGTATATACTTACATACACACACATGTACCATATTTCTTAGGTAGGCATCATAATTATATATTAGGCATTTGGTATCATAATATTTTGCTATTTCTCATCATTGGTAGATTTTTATTACCGCCATATTTTCTTTTTCTTGTGTTCATGAATGGTATGAAGTGTATTTTCGACAAAAGTTAAGCCATTATTTCAACTATAAATGTATATAGCAATTCTGAAGATACATGCTATGAAGACAGATTTGATACTACTGATGAACATTCCCCAGAACAATTATATAAGAATATTGATGATCAAATTGCATCTGGCAATGTATGCCTAAATAAATTGATTGTTCAACCTTCAGTAGAATATCACAAACATATATAAGTGAGAAGGCTAACTTAGAAGTGAAACTCCATATGACACAAGTCTGACATTATCACAATCGAGTACCTAATGATCAAAACACAATGGTACACCTCCCACCAACCCCTAAGATTTATCAATTCTTACAGATCGTCCATTTAAATGTCATTCACGGTCTAGCAACAAAACCGCTCACATGTTTGGGAAAAAATATAAAAAACAATTTCAGTCTTAGATAGTGTAGAAACTTAAATCAAAGCTAAAGGTATCACACAAGAGAGGGCTAAAATATACTTATTGCGCTCGATAATAGATAATGTCAATACACCAGCTGGTTATATGTTAGCATGTGTTGATCTGATTAATACAACTTATAATGAATTCAAAGTATAATTACTGGAGGAACTCGGCGGTAATTCATGAGGTGATTTCATATAACGTCATGTTTTTGCAAAACAATTGAATACAGAGCAACCGGTGGAGACATTATTGGGAAAATGTTGACAATTAGCCAACCAAATTTCACATGATCAAGCAAATAACAATTGGTTTTCAGACAAAACTATCTCTGTGGAATAGCTAAGTAAGCTTCTTGGTCAATGTGTTACCAGAGGACGTTAAAGCGATTGCAAGAAGAGTATAATTAACACAGGCAACGCCTCTCAATAAATCTACAATGGAACTACATAGAGCTTACATCACTGCCTGGATCACCACAGAACAAATAATGCTTTCGAGGGCTAGTGTCAAAGAGATAAGCCAAAGTCAACCCCAAAACCCTAATAAACCACCACACACAAACCCAGGTAGTTCCAATCAGACAAAGTCATAGTGCTCGACCATGGAATACCTGTAATATCCAAAGACCACAAACACCAAACCCCAGATTTCCTAAACTAAACCCCCCAAGTTTACCAGCCCCTTCCACCTTCTGTCCTAACCCCAGTAATAGTTCTAGTGCTCTAAAAATAAGACACTATGTAATATGCAAGAAGTGAAAATAACAAGTATCTCTTCGATCCAGGTTCCTGAACAACAAGCACATAAGTCATCACCAACGTCAGCATCAACGCACTTTGCTTGCCCATAATGTCCTCCACCCCAACATCACAATCAGCGAACCGCCTACCACCAACCCCCCAATAAATTGTCACAGCTCACAAGCCTTTCTTACCCTCAACACCACCAATGCAGAGATATAGCAGCATACAGAGACATTACCCAAGACACCTTGACCAGACTTTAACTCTGGCCTACTATGATCTCAACCCAGAAATAATTTTGATTAATGGCCATGGCTTAAGGAAGGAGACAATATAAAACTTAACCCTCAAACAACGGTGACCGTCATATGATGGGAGAGAGAATATTGGCCACCCCTGCAGTGCCCGTCATATGACTTGTGCCTTTTTGAGGACATTATGAGCGATGAGAGAGAGAGAGCGAGCATTGCAAGAACAACAGGCGAGCTCGGTCCGCTCGCGAAAGTTTCAGGACGGGCACTAAGACCTACTATATCGATTATCAACCTACGTAGCTCTCCAAATAAGGATAAATCTGTGTATATTACCACATTTTAGGGTATTTTCACTTCCAGTTGCATAATCGTTCCACGAGAACCCGTTGTCGTAAAAGGATGGTTCAGATGTCATTGGAAAGCCTGTGTTTCGCTCTTTCACGGATATATAATAGTATTACGCTCTGGCTCTTCCTAATGCATAACAAAATGCATGGAATGATGCGCATTTTCGGTAAATATGCCTGCCAGGCGCTACCATGATCACCCCCCCCCCACCCCCCACCCCGCTGGTTGGGAGTTAAAGGATATGCCACATACATGAAAAAACATGACACAAAGATGACATGATGGATCTGCTATTCTCATCAGAACAACTATAACTCACAAACTTGATGATGATTTCATATCTGATATAGTAAGTATTAAGATACAAACAACAAACGGTCCAATAAATCTAGCCACGTGTTATCTCCCACCCCGCAGACCGCACCTTATCTACCTAGATTTTCCTCAACTGTTATATAATATTATCTCTCAGGAGATATGAATGCAAAGCACAGGCTCTTAGGTGACAACTACAACAATAATGTTGGTGACCAATTAAGTGGGGGGGTAAGGGAATAGAATATGCCCCACGTGCCTTCTGCGTGTCGTAAGAGGCGACTAAAGAGGTTGGGTCGGTGGGCTTGTGACCCCCACCCGGGAAAAATACCTAAGCAAAGAAAAACAAGCGAACAGGCTCGGATGCAGACGGACCCTATGTTGACGAACCACGACCAACTAAGGACATTCCTTCGGAAATTCTGAGAATGGCTACATGGAATGTTAGTGGCATGAATGATGGCACAAAAGAGAGAGAGGTTCTGGAAGTGCTAGTGAATGCCAGGCTGGATGTATGTGGAATGACAGAGACCAAATGGAAAGGTTCAGATGTGAGAGAGTGGGAGTGTGGAATGGGTGTGTGTGCTGGAGTGAGTGAAGGAACAGTGAGAGAAGGTGCCTGTTTGTTTGTAAGTAACAAATGGAAGGAATGTGTAAGAGAGTATGGGTCTGTGGGTTCAAGGATTGTGTGGTCGTACAAGGATGGTTGGGTGTCATTGGAAAGTTCTGTTTATGCCCTTTCAGGGATAGATACTTGTTTTACGCTCTGGGTCTTATTTAGGCATGAAAATGATCACATAAACAACCCTATTTAGGGTAAAAACACCCCGCTGGGCGCTACGGTCAAATCATAGACCCCTTTACATGTAGAGGAGTCTATGGGTCAAATAGACCACTTAGCTCGCTAAATAAGGGTTAAGGAAGAGATCTGTGCAGCATGTGAGGAGGTGTGTGGAGTGAGGAGAAGAGGGAGGGGAGTGAAAGGTACAGCATGGTGGACAGAAGAGGTAAAAATAGCTGTGGAAGAAAAGAAGAAAGCATATAGAGAGTGGTTGGGTAGTAGAGGGAATGAAGATTTCGAGAGACAGAAACGAGCGAGGTACATGGAGAGAAAGAGGGTGGTGAAGAGAGTAGTTAAGGAAAGTAGTAGCAGAGTAGATGAGGAATTTGGAAGGAATCTGAGTGTAAAATGGAGGGAGAGTAAGAAACTGTTCTGGAAAGAAGTCAAGAAAGTTAGGGAAGGTTGCATGGGAAACAGTAAGGGTGTGAAAGATAAGAATGGGAGAATGCTAGCCGAGAAGCAAGAGAGAGTCGAAAGATGGAGGGAGTAGTTTAATGAGTTGCTATAGTAAGGAATGAAGAGCCAGCAAACATAGTTGGATATGGTATGGGAGGGAGAAGAAGAGAAATAGTGGAGGAGGAGGTGGGGATAAGGAGGTCAGAAGTGTTGGAAGCCATGAAAAGAGTGAAGTTGGTGAAAGCACCAGGAACAGATGGAGTGTGTGGGGAAATGTTGATGTATGGTGGTGAGATAATGATCGAATGGGTATGGAAAATGTGCAAACTAGCATGGGAGAAGGGGAGTGCACCCGATGACTGGAAGACTGGCATAATAGTCCCCCTATATAAGGGCAAAGGGGAAAGAGGAGTGTGTGGTAACCACTGAGGAGTATGTCTTCTAAGCGTAGTAGGGAAGGTATACAGTAGGGTAGTGATTGAGAGAGTGAGAGTGAGAACGGAGAAATGGATAGGCGACGAGCAGGGAGGTTTTTAGGAAGGGAAGAGGATGTGTAGATCAGATTTTTACCCTGAATTGTGTTTTGGAGAAATATCTGGAGAAGAAACAAAAGGTGTATGTTGCCTTTATGGACTTGGAGAAGGCCTATGACAGAGTGGATAGAGAAGGTTTGTGGAAAGTACTTAGAATATATTACAGAGTAGATGGCAAGTTGCTGAAAGCAGTGAAGAGTATGTATGAGGGTGCAAAGGCGGCAGTACGTGTGGAGAGTGAGCAGAGCGAGTTCTTTGACCTGAAGGTTGGCTTGAAACAGGGGTGTGTGATGTCCCCGTGGTTGTTTACTGTATATATGGATGGAGTCATGAAAGAATGACTATCAAGAGCAGTGGATGTTGGTGTATCGCTGAAAACGGAGGGAAATGAGTGGAAGCTGCCTATACTGTTGTTTGCGGATGAAACAGTTCTGATGAGCGATAATGAATGGGAGCTGCAGGGTTTGGTAAATGAGTTTGGAACAGTGTGCGAAAAACGGAATTTGAAGGTAAATGCGGGGAAGAGCAAGGTTATCGTCTTCGAAAGGGGCGAAGTCACAGAGTGTGAGGTGAAGATGAACGGTCAGGCTATGGAGATCGTCAGCTCTTTTAAGTATCTGGGCAGTGTGTTGAGTAAAGATGGGACTGTGGATGAGGAGGTGCGGGAGAGGGTGCAACAGGGGAAGAGGGTTGTAGGAACGTTTGAAGCAGTAACAAGAAATAGGGTGGTCAGTATGGAAGTGAAGAAGTCCTTGCATGATAGTGTGGTAATCCCGACACTAACTTACGGAAGCGAAGCATGGACGTTCGGGAAGAGACTTAGACCAAGATTGAGAGCGGTGGAAATGAGTAACTTCAGAAGTGCGTGCGGAAATACATGGAGGGATAGACAGACGAATGAGGAAGTAAGATGGAGGTGTGGTGTGGAGGTAGATGTGCTGGAAAGTGTGAAAGGGAACAACTTGAGATGGTTCGGCCATATGGAACGTATGGAAAGCGAGAGATTGACTAAGAGTGTGTACGAGAGCGAGGTGGAAGGCTGAGAGGGATAGGTGCACCGAAGGAGAGGTGGAAGGATGGAATGAGGAAGTATATGAATGAAGGCGGTGCTGATTGGGAGGAGGGGCGTCGACTGACTGGGGACAGAGGTGCATGGGGCGGTTCGTTCGTGGCCACCCCTTCGGGGATCGCGGTGTCAGGCAATAGATAGATAGATAGATTTGAATAGCTGTTCACATGGGTTCCTTTTCCCCCACATTAGTGAGACATAATAGTGATACCCACCAAGACATAGTTATGACCAATAACAGAGTCTAGCACCACATTGAAATATAACCCAGCCCGCTAACCTCATCTGACCATATCCCAATAATTGCAACCATCTCAACTCAACCAATGTGTATAAATATCCACCCCAAACTTTAAATGCACAAAGCTGACTGGCCTAAACATAAAACTGTATGCAAAAATCTACTAAATAACATACTAAATCTACACAGAAAAACACTCCCCATCAAATAGATGTGGCACAGGATAGCTGATATGAAAGCATCAAAAAGGCAATAACAGATTCAATCCCATTAAAATACACCTCTGTTACTGGAATACAGTATTCAAACGCCATTATAAAACAGATCTAATAATATTTCAATACAATAGACTATTATATTATCAACAAGCAAGACAACTAGGTTGGGATATACATTCTTACTGCATACACAGGTACCTTAAATGAAAACTTGCACAGGAGTGTCAAGCAGCTGTGACGCATGTCGAGTATGAGCATGCTGTACAGAACGCCCAGTCATGCCCCACTCTCGCTAGGATCGTCAGGGCAGGAACTTTGGCTGTAGTCTGTGTAGAGTTTCCTAACTTAGTTTATGTGAGCCGTTGTACTATAAGTATTATAAATATGTATTTTGTTTTCATCTGAGTCAACGAGTTCTATTTTATATCATTAATTATAAGTATTATGTGTGGGACTTATTTGTAATGATGAGAGGAGAGAGAGAGATTACGTAACGGGGGACAGTGAGTGCGCCACGCGGCAGGTAGGCCTAACTCCCCTCCTCCCTCCTCCCTCCTCCCCCTCAGCGCGTGGGAAATCCTTTGTCGATCCCAGATTGAGAGAGAATATTATGTAATGATTGTCAGTGGGCGGTCCTTAGTAGTTTGCGATATGCTCACTAGAGGGCCGAGTATAAAAAGTGAAGTCTCGCCACAAATTCTTCAGAACTCATTAGGCAGAGCGACTTCTCAAATCCCTTGCTACTATACATATTCTTCCGACTGATGTGAACTTTCTCTACTCTCTGAACCGCCTATCTTCTTCTCTTCCCGACCCTTTATAACCTCAATGATCCCTTTGGTGCAGAGCTAGTCAGCCAAAGTATTATCGCTTGAGTTCTCACGAGATATATGCCTATTAGATAGCCTATTTTGGAAGGGATAACTAGAATAGGATTGATTAATGTTTGTTGCACTCGTATATGCATTTCCCTGTGTATGATTATTCATGTTCCTGTTTTCTGCTGATCTAAGTAATGCTAGACTGGGATAAGGCTACTGGAGTTGTGATTCCCTATGTGTATTAGGTTTTGTTGAACCTGTACAATCGCAACGGAGACTTAGGAAGCCTAGGTGGTCTTTCTGACTGTGTACCTTGTGAGTTTAGCGCTGTGTTGCGAGTGAGGGCTTTTGCCTCTGCGACCCAACACTGTGCTAACTCGTTTGCTTGACTTTGAGAGGATCGCCAGGAGAGAACCAGATACTAGTGATCTGGATCTCTCAAGAGAGCATCCCGTCAATTAACGTAATTTGGCCGCACAGTCTTAAGGACCTCGCTAGGCTACGAGCCGCTTGCTCAGCCATTGTTTCCTAGCTCACTACATCCCAGCTAGACTTTGCTCGGTCAGCAGATACAGCATAGTATTGAAGCTTTCCTTATGTATGTTATTGTTTATGCACTATTGATTTCATGTGTGGCACGCTTAGCTACTTTAGAGATTAGTGGCCCACGAGCACAATCCTAGTAGGCTATTGCCAGTGCATTGTCGGAGTACTTCTTTTTTATGTTTGCCATTTACTATTGTCTATTCTTATAATTCTTCTTATGTCAATTTAAAGCCTTTAATGTTAGTTAATTGCCAGTGTGTTGCTTATTGAATTGCTGTTCAAAATCCGATACTTACTTCTCACGAGTATCCGAGAAGCATCTAACTTTATCAGAAGATTCCTTGCTCGATGCTCGAGGACTATTGTTTAACGTAACGTAATAGTGCCGATCCGAAGTAGAGGGTGGAGGACTTCTTAAGTTCTTAGTCAAGGGTGGATTACTTCGGCTTCGGCCAACACTATTCTTTGGTGTTGTTGTATTTACTTCTTTGTTTGATTGTTGACCAGACTAGATAACTCCCGTCTCTGTATTAGTCTGTTGTGAAACGCTAGTACCCGAGTTCTTGTATACCCCGTTATAGCAGATAGAACTCTGGAGGGTATTGGTGTTTTTTGTTCGGCTGGCATTACTCTGGGGTTGGGATCGTGTGTTTCCGTTGTGGCAGCGAGCCATACTCGAGTCCTGTTTGAGAGCCCTTGTGTACCCGAGTGCCCGGTCGTAACAAATGGCGACCTTGCTTAGGATTTTGTGAACAGTATAAATTTTTGCAGAGTTGTACAACATTTGTTTGTTTGTACTTTAGCGTGCATATTGAAGAATATTTTTTTTGTATGGCAATTAGTGGAGCATTTAAGAGACTCCAGTTAATTTAGTAATTAGTGCTTGCATAAGGAAGTTTAACACTTTTGTCTCGAGAATTTTTTTGTGGACTTCAGTATGTCGTGCCCTAGCACTGACGATGAGCGAGAGATGCCATTTGAAGAGGTGCCGTTAGTAACCAGTGAGGAGGATGCTAGACTTTTTGTGAGTAAGCGGTACCACGTGATGGAGGGGAGGCTGACTGGGGTGGATGTTTATGGCTTGCGCCTGATAGCCAAGGTTTTGGGCATATCCAATGTAGTAGGGATGTCCAAGGGGGAGCTGATTTCCTGGGTGTTGCGTGGGCGACATGGGGTTTCGGAGGAGAGGGCGTTTGGGGGGGTTCCTCCCCAGATCCCCTCTCACTCAACTCCCACAGTGCCGTCCACTCAGTTACCGGAGGTTAGCACTCTCCCACAGAGGGATGAGAATTGGCAGATTGGAGTGCCCTCGGGTGGTGCACATGGTGGTTCCCCAGTTTTTGTCCCCCCTCCTTCAGTAGTGGCAGCTCCCTCTTCCTGCCTGTCTCCAGATATGGTATTTAGACTTGAGCTTGCTAAGATTGAGGCTGAGTCTAGGAAGCAGGAGAATGAGACCAGGAGACAGGAGGATGAGACGAGGAGGCAGGAGATTGAGGTTAGGAGGCACGAGGCTGAGCTTAGGTACGACTCAGAGAAATATTGTGCTCAAATAGATTTAGATAAGACTCGTGCAGAGTCGACAGGGACTCGGATGGGCCGTGAGGGCCAAGTAAGAGAACAGTCCTTGTCCCACTTAGTCAAATTGGTGCCGGCATTTAGTGAAACTGAAGTCACAGAATTTTTTAATCGTTTTGAGAAGAAGTGTAGGGAGCATAATTGGCCTGAAGAGAAGTGGGCAGCTCTAGTCTCCTCAAGACTTACGGGTAAGGGTCTGAAGGCTTATGATGCACTGCCTTTAGAGTCTTGCATTGACTACCCAGTATTGAAGAGAGCTGTCCTACGGGCATACGAGTTGCAACCAGAAACATATCGATTGAAGTTTCGGGGTGTTACAAAGACTAGGGAGGCGACCTTTCTTGAACATGCCCGGGACTTAAAAGATGCACTTACAAACTGGACACGTTCTGAGAAAGCTGAGACGGCCGAACAGTTGACTGAGCTGTTTCTGCTCGAGCAGTTTTATAAGTGTACTGGTGCAGAAATGACTTTAACTATTAAAGAAAAGAACCCAAAAACTCTACAGGAGGCAGCTGAGATGGCTGACCTCCGGCTATCACTAATTCGTGGGTGCGGGTCTGTCCAGCGTAGTGAGACAGGTAACAAGGGGCGTGACGCCCCACCCCCCCGAGTTAGTGATATACATTATGCAAACAAGTACAAGAGCCATGATACCAAGACTGACCACAAGACTAGCACCGTCCCATTTAAGAAGGGGCCGGGCCCTTCCCAGTACCAAGGGAAGCCCAAAGGGGAGTTGGAGTGTTATCATTGTCATAAAAAGGGGCACTTTGCAAGAGTCTGTCCTAGCAAACCACCTACAGCAGCTGTGTCTTTGGCCTGCAACATTGGTGTGTCTCCGAAGTCTTCTGAGTTTGCCCGGGGCAGTTCGTCAGAGGCTGAGGCACAGCCAATGCAGAAGCACCTGGGAGGCTCGAACCCGGCTCAGGATGTTTTTTGCGACCATAGAGGGCGGGGTTGCGTGATGTGGGCGGGGCGCAAGCATGGAGTAGAGGTCTTGCGTGATACAGGTGCTTCCCAGACTCTGATGAATAACTTGACTGGCTACCCTATAAACGCGGCTCGGGTGGTAGTGGTGCAGGGTATTAATGCAACTCGGTCATACCCGCTGGTGCGGTTGGAGTTGGAGGTGGATGGTGTGGCACGTGAATTGGATGTCGGGATTGTGGAGAAACTGCCAGTGGAGGGCGTCGACCTTCTTCTCGGCAACGACTTTGCAATGCCCGCTTCTGAGGTTCTACCCTTAGTCGTTGCCGAGAGGCCGGCCGACGTGAGTAGGGAAGAGCAAGAGTGGGTCGAGCGGTGCCAGGCACAACCCATGGCGTGTGTTGTCACCCGAGCTCGGGCAGCTAAAGTGTCACAGCCTAGTCCTCCGTCTTCAGACCAGCGGAGGAACGATCAACAGGAGGAGGCTAAAGCTGGAGTTGGTTTTAAGAGTTTTGACTCGGCGGCTCTCCCGGGTGATTCAGTATTGGCACCTATGTTGGAGTCTGGAGAGGCCCCAGGACCTGTCACAGCTAGTGAGGAGGTAGGGCAGGAAGAGACTCCGAGGCAGCAACGTTACACACGGAGAGAAAAAAGGGTTGCTCAGCTTGATATTGGGGGAGGACTTGGGTTGCTTCGGAAGCATCTAGACAGGTTGGTTCCCTCAGATATTTGTAAACTGCAGTTGGAGGATCCGGAAGTTCAGAAGTGTGGTAATGGTGCTGTCGAGATCAAACACGAGGACGGGGAAGCATGTCATGTGAACCTGTTGGAGGAGTTTGTGAGGCAACCACCTGAGCAGCCTACTGTCCCTGCGTTGGTCTGCCGCGGCCAAGGTGGAGAAGGAGAGGGGGGCAGTAGGGCACAGGTGGAGGAGAGTAGGGATTGTCATGTCTCGGCGGAGCAGTGGGCGGGGGACACGAGTCTGGTGGCTGTGGAAGCGCTAGAGCACCTGCCTGAGCAGCAGTGTGCAGCACTCCAGCACCAGCTCGGTTCATACCCCACTGGTCGTGCCGAGCCCCTGAGTCTCACAACTCGGGCGGTGCAAGATGTTCCGCGGGCAGGTCACGTGAATGTTAAAAGACCGTTAGCCTCGTTGTTTCGGTGGTTCAAGGTGGGCGACGAGGCTTTGGCATGGTTGCCAGGTCAGGGTCGACCCATGGCTGCCAAGGGTGGTGGTCAAAAGGAGGACATTGAGCAGATTGGTGAGGTTGGCTGTGGAGTGGATGTGCCCGGTCGTCACATAGCCTCCCAATGCTGCTCTAGTCTAATGCAACAGCCCTACCATAGACCGACTGTATCTGGCCATGTCTCTAAAAGCGGTGATGCTGAGCAGGCAGATGTCGTCACAAGGAATGCGGGGGTGCGCATGTACGGTATCGGCGGGGAAGCCTTAGCAATAATGAAATATGGGAGTGACTGCACAGGTGGTACTGATTGTCCCTCTCATGACCTGGCTGTTCTAGGGACGAAGGTGGAGAAGGAGGGAGACTACAGGTTAGAAGCTGCGGTCTCGGCTGGGTTGTGGGAGGGCACTAGGCATGTTGTTCGTGGAGACAGTGCAAGGCAGTTGTTTACTAGGCTATGGCAGTACTTTCGCATGTTTGTTGCTTCTCCAGGCCTGATGTACGGGGTAGAATCCGACATGCAGGCTGGAGATAGTGCAAGGCTCAGTTTAATTCCCTACCGTATAAATCCTGCTCGACAGCCTATGGTGCAAGCAGAGCTGGATTACGTGTGGACGAAGGATCTGAGGGATAAGGAATGTCGTGAGTGGTCGTTGCCTGTAACTTTGCAACCGGTGTTAAGTGGCAAGATTAGTGAGTGTGTTGATTGCGAGAGTGTGTGTGCATTATCCCTGACAGACGCCTATACCTTATCAAGAGTTGACGACACCATAGACCGCCTCGGGGCTGCATCGCCTATCACGAGGGTGGATTTAGTTAAGGGTTGCTGGCAGGTGCCTTTGTCCGAGCGTGCTAAAGAGGTATGTGGTTTTGTTGTGGACGGGAGTACCTACCGGTGCAATGTTGTGCCTTGCGGACTTAAGAATGCACTAGCAACGTTTCAGAACCTGATGAATGAAAGTGAAAAGGACGATGATGCGCTGGGGCATTTCGAGGTCTATGTTCCAGCCTATGGTCCGGTCGTTGTAGTTTACCCAGATCATCACCCTCTCAAGATCTTGGACCAGTTTCACAATCGGAATATGAGGCTGACCAGGTGGTCACTAAGGTTATTGGTATATAACCTGGACATACGCCATATTGCCGGTTGTGACAATGTGGTTGCAGATGGTCGTTCAAGGGTATATGATCCTGGGTAGATTGACACACGGGTAGCCTCCTGCTTTAGTTTGAATAGTATTTTGCGCTTGGTGCTTGTTGGCTCGCGGTTGTAGCCCAGCGTATTGGGTCGTAAAGCAGGAGTTGAGCATTTGGTATAGAAGAAAATAGGCTGCCCTTATAGTGCAGCCGGGAAAAACATATTAAAATATAAAAAATCATAAAAAAACTCTTTCTTTTGATATAGATAATTGTATAAGTTTGTCATAGCCTATAGAGTTTGAGTAGTCCACGAACTATCAAACGGCTGAGCTGCTGCAAGCTCGCTCTGGGAGCATGATATTGTGTCTTTTTTGCTATTGTTGGGAGGAGTTATAAAATGTGATTTTTTTTTTATAAGATGTGTTTTAGTGATAAACTCAGCTTTGTTTTAGTGCCATGCGGTCGCTGGGTGTGAGGGGCTTGATGGGGTTCTGTGTGTCAGATTTTAGCTCAGGGTTGAGCAAGTAAAATCTTGGGGGAGGTGTGACGCATGTCGAGTATGAGCATGCTGTACAGAACGCCCAGTCATGCCCCACTCTCGCTAGGATCGTCAGGGCAGGAACTTTGGCTGTAGTCTGTGTAGAGTTTCCTAACTTAGTTTATGTGAGCCGTTGTACTATAAGTATTATAAATATGTATTTTGTTTTCATCTGAGTCAACGAGTTCTATTTTATATCATTAATTATAAGTATTTTGTGTGGGACTTATTTGTAATGATGAGAGGAGAGAGAGAGATTACGTAACGGGGGACAGTGAGTGCGCCACGCGGCAGGTAGGCCTAACTCCCCTCCTCCCTCCTCCCTCCTCCCCCTCAGCGCGTGGGAAATCCTTTGTCGATCCCAGATTGAGAGAGAATATTACGTAATGATTGTCAGTGGGCGGTCCTTAGTAGTTTGCGATATGCTCACTAGAGGGCCGAGTATAAAAAGGGAAGTCTCGCCACAAATTCTTCAGAACTCATTAGGCAGAGCGACTTCTCATATCCCTTGCTACTATACATATTCTTCCGACTGATGTGAACTTTCTCTACTCTCTGAACCGCCTATCTTCTTCTCTTCCCGACCCTTTATAACCTCAATGATCCCTTTGGTGCAGAGCTAGTCAGCCAAAGTATTATCGCTTGAGTTCTCACGAGATATATGCCTATTAGATAGCCTATTTTGGAAGGGATAACTAGAATAGGATTGATTAATGTTTGTTGCACTCGTATATGCATTTCCCTGTGTATGATTATTCATGTTCCTGTTTTCTGCTGATCTAAGTAATGCTAGACTGGGATAAGGCTACTGGAGTTGTGATTCCCTATGTGTATTAGGTTTTGTTGAACCTGTACAATCGCAACGGAGACTTGGGAAGCCTAGGTGGTCTTTCTGACTGTGTACCTTGTGAGTTTAGCACTGTGTTGCGAGTGAGGGCTTTTGCCTCTGCCACCCAACACTGTGCTAACTCGTTTGCTTGACTTTGAGAGGATCGCCAGGAGAGAACCAGATACTAGTGATCTGGATCTCTCAAGAGAGCATCCCGTCAATTAACGTAATTTGGCCGCACAGTCTTAAGGACCTCGCTAGGCTACGAGCCGCTTGCTCAGCCATTGTTTCCTAGCCTACTACATCCCAGCTAGACTTTGCTCGGTCAGCAGATACAGCATAGTATTGAAGCTTTCCTTATGTATGTTATTGTTTATGGACTATTGATTTCATGTGTGGCACGCTTAGCTACTTTAGAGATTAGTGGCCCACGAGCACAATCCTAGTAGGCTATTGCCAGTGCATTGTCGGAGTACTTCTTTTTTATGTTTGCCATTTACTATTGTCTATTCTTATAATTCTTCTTATGTCAATTTAAAGCCTTTAATGTTAGTTAATTGCCAGTGTGTTGCTTATTGAATTGCTGTTCAAAATCTGATACTTACTTCTCACGAGTATCCGAGAAGCATCTAACTTTATCAGAAGATTCCTTGCTCGATGCTCAAGGACTATTGTTTAACGTAACGTAATAGTGCCGATCCGAAGTAGAGGGTGGAGGACTTCTTAAGTTCTTAGTCAAGGGTGGATTACTTCGGCTTCGGCCAACACTATTCTTTGGTGTTGTTGTATTTACTTCTTTGTTTGATTGTTGACCAGACTAGATAACTCCCGTCTCTGTATTAGTCTGTTGTGAAACGCTAGTACCGAGTTCTTGTATACCCCGTTATAGCAGATAGAACTCTGGAGGGTATTGGTGTTTTTTGTTTGGCTGGCAGTACTCTGGGGTTGGAATCGTGTGTTTCCGTTGTGGCAGCGAGCCATACTCGAGTCCTGTTTGAGAGCCCTTGTGTACCCGAGTGCCCGGTCGTAACACAGCATACACTGAACGATGGAACGAACAAATTAAAAAATTAATTGAGAGCCATTAAGATGCAAAGACCTTCTGGAGGAAGGTAAACTAACTAAAGGGAAACAAATTTGTACAAACTCCATATTTATTCAACACAGGAGAGGAAAAACTATTTGACACAGAAACCAAACTAAGACTCTTCAAAGATACTTGGGAGAATTTCTTTAACTCTCAAAGAGCGGGTGGGTAGAGGGGGGGGGGGGGGGTTATCACCGTTGCGTCAGGTAGCTATATTTACCGACAATGACCTTCATTCGGTGCTCGTTTTCATGCATAAGCAAGAGCCATTGCGCAATATAATTATATATACGTAAAAGTACAAAGATAGAGCTTTCCAATGAGACCTGAATCATCCCTGTACGATATCTGGTTATCTTACAACGGTCGTGCAACCGAAGGGCAATTTCAATAAACTATTGGCAATTTTGTTGTTTATCAGGTGTGAGGGAGGTAGTGTAAGAGAGAGAGGTCTGTGTGGGGCCTCAGTATGCGCTGCGGAGCCATGGCGAGCGGTTCAAGGCTGCCTATCGTCCCTCCAATGCCTGGTCTCTCTCATCGCTCATAATAGCCTGAAAATGGCACCCTTCATTTGATAGGTGCCGCAGAATAGGTCAATTTTCTCTCTCCCGTCAAATGACAGTCGCCGCGAAATGAGGGTTAATAGCACCCCTGAGACAACTATCTCATGGAGCTGTCGACCTCACCGAACTAGAAGACAACAAATTCATCACAAGGAAAGTAACCCCAGAAGAAATTGCATTATTAATAAAGAAAATTAAAAATAAGGCCCTGGTCCGAGTAGGATTAATAAACTAATACTTGATGAAATCCCTGCCCAAGCACTAAGAAATACGACAGAAATTTTTAATGCATGCTTAGCCACAGGTTAGCTCCCATATCAATTTAAGAACGCCATGATAACAATAACACTCAAGAAGGAAAAGTACCCACAGACCCCCAACATGATAGGCCCATCTCACACCTCGAAGTCCCAAGTAAGTTACTGGAACGAATAATTATCAGTAGGCTCTCCTTGTACTTAGAAACAAATAACAAGCTAAAAACAAATCAATACAGCTTTAGACCAGCTAGAGGCTCAACACCAGCAATTTCCCTGGCCAATGAATGCATATCCCAAGTACTGGAAAAAAGACCGCAATGTACAATAGTGCTCTGTGACGTGTCAAAAGTGTTCGACAAGGTATGGCACAGCGGACACAAATTTAAGATACTGCACCTGGGACTTCCAATATTAAAATACAAATATTAGGTAACTTTCTGGACAGCAGGATCGCTAGAATTAAGTTGAATAAAAACCCTCAGCGATATCATCGAACTAAAGAGCGGAGTGCCACAGGGAAACCTAACATCACCACCTCTCTACACGGTTTACACCAGTGACTTGCCAGACTCCCAACTAGGAAATATTGACTTCATTTGCGCTGATGACATAAAACAAATAATAATATAAGAGGGAAAATCAAGAATATTTAAGGCACAAAAGATCGCTACAGAATTTAAAAGAATTAACGAAAATAAGAAATAAGGCTAATAAATGTACCATAATACCACTAGCTAAGATTAAGACTGAAGACATAATAGTGGAAGGAGAGTTGCTCAGACAGAGTAAGGAGGGAATGATTCTGGGACAAACGATAAACACCAGAGGACTAGTACCAACCATAAAGAACAGGATAAATACGGGAAAGGAAGCCTAGGCATCTATCTCTAGATTCAAAGACTTTCCTAGCAAACTAAAAGTGCACCTGATGAAGACACTGGTCTTACCTATAATCGAATACCCTCCAATTCCCATGCATACCAATAGTAACACCCAGATGATACGCCTATAATCGCTTCAAAATGAATGCCTTAAATTCGCCTATGACGCTCATTACCCCTACCAACATAATACGGAGGAGCTTCATAATGTAGCATACATAAAACCAATGAACACAAAATTACACCAAAGACAGGAAACATATGGAGAAAACTTTAAACAAAAAATAGCGCAAGGGGAACCCGCACCTATTTACACACAAGGTCGATAACGACAAGATTATGCAATGATCTATGCATAACCTATTCTGGCCTTGAGGGTAGTGGGCCCGAGAGTTGTAGTGTATCATCGCTTGATCCCTGGGTCCACGCCCAGTGGGGACACGCAGATACTTCACAGCAACAAGGAGAAAGCATTCAAACGGGACTTCCTATGGTTCTTACTTCCTATGTTTCTGCCTGGAATCAAGCAAAATATGTTCTTCCACTTGCCAAGCACTCTTTCATCAATAATAAATGCACTGAACTATCCAACTCTAGCTCTTCCAAAGCTTTCTGGCATCTAGCCAAAAACCTCTCCAACAATTGTTATTCCTCGTCTTTCCCTCCCATTTTCCACTCTGATGGCACAACCATCACTTCTTCTTCTGACAAAGCTGAACTCTTCTCTGAAACTTTTGCTAGAAACTCCACCTTGGATAACTCCGGTGCTATTCCTCCCGCTCCACCCCCCTCTCCCCTACTTATGCCTAATATCCTAATATCTTCTAAAGATATACTTTCTACCCTCTCTGGGCTTAATACTAAAAAGGCGTACGGTCCGGACGGTGTTCCTCCTGTTGTACTCAAAAACTGTGCTTCCGTGCTGACTCCCTGCCTAGGCAAACTCTTTCGTCTCTGTCTCTACTATAACATCTTCCCTTCATGCTGGAAATTTGCTCTCATTCAACCTGTCCCAAAGAAGCGTGACCGTTCTCAACGATCCAACTATCGTCCAATTGCTCTCATCTCTTGTATATCTAAAGTTTTTGAAACTATTCTTGCTTCCAAATTTTTTAAGCATTTCTCTTCCCATAATCTATTCTCAGATCGCCAGTATGACTTCCTCAAGGGTCGCCCAACTGGTGATCTTTCATATCTTACTAACTCTTGGTCATCCAACTTTCGGGACTTCGGTGAGACCTTTTCTATTGCACTAGACATATCGAAGTCCTTCGATAGAGTCTGGCACAAATCTTTAATTTCTAAACTACCCTCCTTCTGTTTCTATCCCTACATTTCTGCCTTTGTCTGTAATTTCCTTTCTGGCCATTCCATAGCTGTGAATGTGGACTGCCATCGCTCACTTCCTCTTCCTATGAACTCCGGTTTTCCTCAGGGCTCTGTCCTATCTTCTATTCTCTTTCTAATTTTCATAAATGATCTTCTCAACTGTACATCCAGTCCCATCCATTCATATGCAGACGACTCTACCTTACACTACTCAATTAGTTTTCCAGAACGCCCCAGCCAGCAGTCCCTCAAAGGCAAACGTAATGAAGCCATAGAACACTTAACATCTAATCTAACTACTATTTCATATTGGGGCAGAGAAAACCTTGTTACCTTTAATGCTTCCAAAACCCAATTTCTCCATCTATCTACCCATCCGAAACTCCCAGCGGACTATCCCTTATTGTTCAACAATACAAAAATTAATCCTTCATCTTCTCTCAATATTCTTGGTGTCTCTTTTTCTTCTGCTCTTACTTGGAAGGACCATATTCCCAGTCTTGCTAAGGCAGCCTCCCAGAAGCTGGGTGTGCTCAACTGCCTCAAGGGGTTCTTTTCCCCTGCACAGCTTCTTGCTCTGTACAGGGGCATGGTGCGTCCTTGTATTGAGTATTGTTCATATGTGTGGGGAGGATCCTCTCACACCGCACTCTTAGACAAAGTGGAAAAGAAAGCCTTTTGTATCATTAACTTCCTTCCACTCACCAACTCTCTGCAATCTCTCTCTCTCCGCCGCAATGTTGCATCTCTCTCGCTATTCTATCGCTACTATAATAATCAGTGTTCCTCAGAGCTCTCTCAGTGTATACCACCTCTTCTACGTATGGCACGTCGTACCCATCTTGCAACATAATCCCACCCCTACTCTGTGCAACTCTCTAACCCAAGAGTGAAATGTTACTCTCAGACTTTCTTCTATTCAAGAGCTGTGCTCTGGAGCTCTCTCCCAGATTCAGTCTTTCCCTCTTCCTATGACTTAAATTGCTTTAAACTCTGTGTGGCCAGGCATTTCTCCCTTGATTTTGACCCTGTCACTCTTTCAACTCTGGGGGAGGCACTCGCTACAGGCAGTTCTGCCTTTTGCCTCCCTCACTCACATAGATGAAATCAAATCAGGTCTGGTATTTAATGAATTCTGGCCTACCGGACCTCGGGCACAGGAGTCACTTTGTGAACCTCGGGTACACTTAACAAAAGAGTAGCTTATTCCCTCCTCCTTGCCTGCCGGGATTTAAAAAATTAAAGAATCAGAGAGTAACAGACTGGTGGTATGAGCTAAAATACCTATAAGGTTAACATAACATAACAAATTGAAATGCAGACCGCCTACAAGCTTTTCACTCTTACTGTCTTTCACTTAATTCCACACTTTTATTTACCCTATAAACTCTTATTTCTCAACCTTTGTATCCCAAGAATTTTAATTTTAATTTTGAGAATATCAAACACTTTCACAGCAATCAGGTATTTAGTCGTTTAGGTAGGCTCGACGCTGCCAAAACACAAGCTAGGCTCGACACTAGCAGAGGTAGACTTAAGTCTGCCAATACACGAACTAGGCTCAAAACTATACCCTATTCAAAGTAAGAAGACCAAACCTCTTGAACATAAACCTCTATAACTCGTAAACGACTAGAATAATCAAGCAAATATTGCTACCATTTGGAAAGGGTCAGCCAGGGAATATATTGTAGACATTTTTGAGATACAAATATTAGGGGTCACAATTTCTGGACTACCTATTTGGAACAGGGTATAGTAAAAGTGGGGGTCGCCACACTAACCTAAAAGGATACAATTCTATACTCACCATGATACCAGTAAGCCACAAGTCCCAGGATACTTCTATGATTAGAGGAGGCGGTTCGAGACCCTCTAAAAAGCCTTCAGAACCCACGTCCTCCATCACAATAACTCTTAAAAGAGGTGGTTAGAAACCATCTATGAAGACCTCATAACACAAGACTTCTCTTAAAGGAGTCTGTTCGAGACCCTCTAATAAGCCTTTAGAATAGAAGTTTCCTGGCATGACAACTCTAAAGGGAGGCAGTTTAAGACACACCACAGACTCCAGCCAGAGTGGCATGACTTACGTCCCCCATAAAGTCCCCATCCTTTAGAGAATCATTGAGTCTTCTCCCACTCCCCGGAAAATCACAAAATATATATTTTGAGAAATCCTTGTCTCGGCTGTCGAGTCCTTTTTGCTATAAATCTAATTTCCATTTTGGAAAACAAGATACCTATCCTGTCCTTGAGTTTCTCTTAATAATTACATATTATTATTGTTGGGTTCTTCTATGATCGACATAATAACAAAAATTAATATCGGATCCTCTTATACACCTCAACACACCATATTGCACATTATTTGTGATTTTTGCCATACTTAGTCATACACAGTGCCAGATCAGATCAGATGAAGTATTGAGGGATAAGCCTTTGCAACGGCACCTCTTATTTACATTCTACTTTTCCTATTTTTCTGAAGGTGTAGAGAGGGGAGAAGGGGTGTTGGAGAGAGAGGAAGCTGTTGGAGTGGCTTTGTTATGTGTGTTTAGTATGTATACGTCGTCAGGATGTTCCCTGACTGGGTGCGAGCATGTGAAACATGCTAGGACGTACTACCACACCCACTAAATGTCCGCCGTTGCAGGGATTCGATCCCGGGTCTTGCAGATTCACACGTGAGCGTGCTCACCACTCGACCACCACAGCCTTAGGAAACCATAAGCGTGAGTCGCAGAAAACGAGCACTCGTATTATCACTGATTTAGGTTCGCGGGGGCAGACTAAGTCATTTAGTTAAACATTCCCTCACAAAATATTCAATATTTCTTGTAAACCAGAATATGACCATTTCCATCGATATATCTTCAAAATTATCTTAATTAACCCTTTTTACTACCAATTATTATTTTTAAATTGCAAACAATCATATAAATATAGTTAGAATATAATATATATGACGTTGCCGGTACAGAAGTGGTAACAAATTGAGAGTCTAACGTAATGTAGTAACCAGTAATAATAACAATAATAATATTATTTTTGTGACATGACCCAGCCAGGGTTCGAACCCAAGGCAGTAGTGCAGCACTCTAGCACCTTAACCGCTAGACCACCGAGGAGCAAAAGTAGTGGCTTCATTTGGAATCAGATCCCATCCACCACCACCTGCTCCGACTCGTCGTCACGTAGCTAGATACCATACACACATAGGCTACACCTCACACACAAACACTAGCAACTAAGTACTAGAGAAGGATACTTGTAATCTGGGGCACATTGAAGGCCTCACTGAATATACAAGTAGAACCCAAATATATAAATATTTTTGTAACATGACCCAGCCAGGGTTCGAACCCAGGCCAGTAGTGCAGCACTCCAGAACCTTAACCACTAAACCACGGAGGAGCAAATGTAGTGACTTCATTTTGAATCAGATTCCATCCACCACCACCCGTTCCGACTTGCCATATTTAGACTAATTCAGGTTAGAAAGGGCCTCTAGCAATTAACAGGTTTCGAACTATCTGAATTAACCCTTTTTACTACCAATGATCATTCTTAAATTGCAAACAATCGAATAAATATAGGTATAATATAATATAATATATAACGTTGCCGGTACAGAAAGGATAACACATTAGGAGTCTAACATAATATAGTACTCAGTAATTCCATACCCATGTTGTGATTGTATATTCCTTATTGTTGTAATGCTGGTACCTATATATGCCTCGTGTTCGATCTCTATTGAAGATATGTGTATTTAGAATGTGTGTATACATAAAACGCTGGTACTGTGTTTGATTGTATGAATGACCTTGTTCAATGTGTTGTATGTCTATTGATTATCTTGTTTCTTCCACTCAACTAAATTTGTCTAGCTTACACTATGTGTTACTAGTGAGGGGACAAGGGTCATGTATCTAAACACTGTTATATCAATACTATAGGGTCATATGATTACTGTATGTTGCTGGGTATCCTGTATGCTGTTGTAGGTGCAGGATAAACAACTACTGGACATAATTATGACTTTGTTTTGAGTTAATCAAGAAGTAGGTGCATGACTGGAAAATAATCTGGGGAAGGCTTGCAGCAGAGTCAATCCAATCAGACATAAAGTGTAGCGTTTGAACACAGACTATAGACGTCTTCCAACATTGAAGACAGGTGCACTTATGTAATCACCAAACTTCATTATTTTCAATTCATCAGTCAATGATAAGAGAGTACAGGCTCACCAGCCAATTTAATGTTTGATTCAGCTTTTAAAAGACTAAATAAAGACAATGTTTTATACTAGATTTCCCAGGAGTCATCTTTCAGGAAACAGCATACCAATTTCCGGTGTAACATACCTACCGAATGTAGTGCATACTGACCTAGATATAATGTTAGAGCAAGCCTACATAGTTACTGGGCTCATTATTGCATCTGATCTTCGGATGGGTTTTAAATGAATGGTTTGTGTATTGAAGGAACTTTCATTGTGGCAATAACAGAGTCTAAACCGAAGTGGCAGTTTGTTTCTAAGGGGGTTAAAAAGAAAAAGAGAACAGAGCGGTCACATAATTCTACGCCCATCTGCGTCGCACCCCCACCACAACCAACGCCTTTCCTCGCCCCGTTCACACCTCATCTCCATACAGGGCACACCGATGACTCATCCCCTCCACCTAGTCATGTCACTATAAATGGGTATTTACAGAAATGCACTAGACATTCCGATAATCTAACGAACAGCAATACACTGATAAAACCCCATTCTGTGAAGGTTATAGAAGTATATGCAAATAGGTTACATTTTTTTATAGTAAGCTCGGTAATTTTGTTTAAACATTAACCCGTATTGTACCATAGGGTACTAGCATAAATGTATCCCCCAGTCCAAAGCAATGTGACCAAAATGGCTTCATAGGCAAGATATAACAACCTCCAACCTAAAAAGATGGAGGAATACTTCCTCTCCCAGCCTGTGGGGGCTTGGATATAAGCTGAAAAGTGTTGCCAACGTCTTAGAGCATTGCTCAAAAGTCGTGGTACCAGGTACTGCCTGCTACTGGCAGTTACAAGGATCGTATATTACTGGCGGCTGGCAGCCGTCGCTGGGATTGGGGAGTGATTTATCTACTGACGGCTCTCTGCCGTCGCTGGTATTGAAAGGGTTAAAGGCACATCGATAGAACAAGTTTTTCATAAAGTAAACATTTTAAATGTTTCTCGAATCTTAGTTTTCAACACAACAAATGAGCTAATGAAGATAATGCTAATGCTAAATTATGTGAAGCCTCATGTGTACCATGTATTTATTAGTTAATTAATATATTCACACTCTATTGTTACTGTAAATTTGAAATCAATAACTAACTTAGACAAAATAATGCAAACCCTATATGAATAGTAAAAAATCACTGATTTTTTAGAAGCAAGTGAGCTACTAAAGGTATAATAACGAATATTTAATGACACCGTTCATCTACAAGAGGATAGTATAATTATGGGCTTCAAAAAAATGCTTGAACATTAAATTATAGTAAAAGATAGGAATCAAAACCCGAAGTAACAAAGAATCATGTATAAGAATTATTATCTAAGATGTAATTGAGCCTTCAACTTCCCTTTGGCGTTTACCCCATTACTCGTACAAAATGGAAAGTAGCATAACACTGCTAAGGGCGAAATCAGGGTGGTTTTCGGTTCCAGAAGACTAAATAACATAACTGAAACTGATCACTTCAACATGCCAGCTATACCAGAATTGTTTTGTTAATTGGGGCACTGATATGAAGGTAATTTCCACAGTTGACCTTGTTAGCGTATGCCATCCAAACCGTTTGTCACCGGAAATGAGACAATACACAGCACTATACATTCTTCCACAGACACATATGAATAAATGAGTTTTCCTCAAGGACTTGAAAATTCACCGTTGATAATTCAGATGTGACTCGGTAATGCTTCACCACTCTCCGAGGGACCTGGGCCATGGAAGCAAAAGTAATTTGAAGGGATACCAGAGAAGTACTGCCGAAGAGCCTCCCAGTTGGCAACACCAAAATGCCACAAGCGCCGCTGGTTTGGGGGACCAGAAAGCTATACTGGAGAGATAGTACAGGTAACAGAAGTAAGGTTGTGATGGGATGAGTCTGTATTACAAGGGTTAACCTGGGAAACCTGATTAGCGTTTCTGGACAATGTGGTAGTCTTTGCCGGATCATGGCCAGAACATTTGGACAGACTGGCCCAAGTCTTCCAATGTATCTGAGAAACAAGCTTGGGACTCAAGCCTTCCAAATGCACCATTGCCTTGCCATCAGCTGCATATCTTGGTCATGTTATTTCAGGCCGTGGTATTTCGCCAAACCCCGATAAATTGAAACCAATCAGTGATATCAGACCCCCACTGGATGCTGAGGGGAATTTCTCTTGTCTTGGGTTAGTTTCTTATTACCGGCGATTAAAGAATGCATTTTCATCCAACGCTAAGTCCTTACACAAATTAACCCAGAAAGAAGAACAATTTGTATAGACCAAGGAAGGCCTCGTTATTTTTCGGTGCCAAAAAGTATGCGCTCACTTCCTGGACTAGACAAAGCCGCTCCGCCTATAAACCGGCGTGTCTTTAGTGGGAAATGGGGCCATCCTAGCTTAAGTATCCGAAAATATAGAATGCAAGTGGGATGGGCGAGGTGGTCTTTAACTTATTCCAAAATGAATTACTCCGTCACCAAACAAGAATGTCGTCTGGGCCCTGCAATAATTCCTATTAATATTGATTATGGCCAGTTCCCCCATCACCATGATTTTAACTGACCACCACTCACTGCAGTAGTTGCAGAAATTAGAAACTGCCAATGCGCTAATTATAGGTTTGACTCCTGTAAGGAGATAAAGAAAACCTAATATTTAGTAGTGGCCCCGTAATCATTGACGAACATGCCTATTACATAAGGCATCCTCTTCAAACACTAATCCGCCGTAGTTTGAATCTACCGCGCAGAGCATTTAAAAACTGAGGAGCCTTCATCATGAGCGCACGCGACCTCACTCATGGCTTCAGTCATTATGAATTGGGTTCTCACTACGAAAAAACTTTGTAAAAAATAAAAACAAAAAGAAAATAAGAATAACTATCTAATAAGCTTTCCATCATATCGTGGATGTACTTGTGTGGATCTCTGACCAGACGCTGATTCAGGCGTCATTCCTCCTTCACTGACATATCAAGTAAACCAAGATCCTTAATACATCAACGAATGGGAAGGGGACGGTCGGGAGGGCCCCAGTCGTCAATGATTACGGGGCCACTACTAAATATTAGGTTTTCTTTATCTCCTTACAGGAGTCAAACCTATAATTTATTAGTGGCCCCTCCATCATTGACGAACATGCCTGATTCTAAGACTGGAGGGGGACATTCGTAATCATATCATAACTCTAGAAAAGTAGATAATAAAAACAACCACATAGTATTCTTATTCTTGAAAAATATATATTTAATCATTGGCGTCGCCGAAAAAATACAAGAAAAAGTGGGTTCAGGCAGGTGCGTGCTTCAAAGAAGCCTGCCTGACAAAATGGGTAACCCTAAAGATTCTGAACACAGATCTGTAGTTACAAAGGCACCCCACTCAACGAGTGGTGACAAAAATAACAAGTTATAAGCTTATATGTGCACATCATAAACCCCAACATAATCGTGGAGATAAATTGCAAAGGATCTCCACTGATTCTAAAATTAAATTGCTTTCGCAGTTAACACTACTATAACAACTCTGTTGTTTTGTACTAACATTGTACTAGCATAATTTCTCTCTGAGAAAATTTTATATCACATTAACCTTACATTTGTATCACAGCTCTCATACTCCGGCGGGGTCTAGGGTGTCCTATGTCAACTGACTGCACCCCCCCACCCCCCTTTGTGAAAATAAACAAAAGTGACTGTAGGGTCACCTAGACCCTCTGCCTTAAAGCTATACATGGTAAGGAAGGTTTGTCTAGAGCAACTGACAAGTATCTAGACAAAAACGTATGATTAGACGCCCATAATTGAGTGGACGCGATATCTTCCACTGAAAAGTTTTTCAGGAAACGTAAAGAGGCTGCCCATTTGCGTAAATCGTGGGCCCTACCCACTACGCCGGGATTACTCTCTTTAACCCGGGAGCTGCGGGAAGACTCTTAAGAGTTCCCCCGGCGGACTGCGGGAAGACTCTCTGGAGTAAGTAAAACTAAAAATCAACTTTTTACATCGAAAAAAAAATATTTTTTTTATTTTTATTTTTTTATTTTTTTATTTTTTTTTGGCCCCTGGGCCATGCAAAATCTCAGTCCTCTACCTCCCCTCCTTCCCCACTTTCCTCCTATTCCTCAGTTATCACCTATTTTCCCTATTATTCCCTTATTCTGAGGTATATTTTCGTGCTAACATTAGCGAGTTGCAAGCAGGGTGTTGTCATCACTGATGGCCATCGAGTGCAAGAGAGAGAGAGAGAGTATCGATCGACTGTGTCGCAGTGGCCTTGGGGAAAATTGGCGGGAAGCTAGCTTGCCTCACCCATACATTATACAACTCGCGGGCTATATCTCCGATTTTGACCATCCAAACGCTGTTTTCACTCGTTTTATTGTTGTTTCAGGTTAATACCTTTATAATCAACCCATAATAGGCGCATATGGATAATTATTAATGCTATTAATGGTACAATGAATATTTTAGTGACGAAAAACCTCAAATACGTCAGCACAGGGGGACGTTTTCATTTACCCCCGTGCGCACTTCAGAGGTTAATGACTTCGACCAGAAGAGAGGCTAATCGCCGTTTAAGTAAGCGTTTACCCGTACTTGCTACCCATAAAGCACCTTGGGGGTTTAGAGGAGCTACTCTCAAATATTTGGTTAGGGCTTGCACTGGACATAGATTATGATGCACCTTTCCCCTTTTTAATGCCGGCACCGTGAACTCCGAAAACACGTGTGCACTGTGCTCATTCTTGGCTACAAAACCTGGGGAAGGCGCAATGTAAATACATTCGTTAAGTCTACCAAACCTAAGGCAATTGGGTGTGTTGCTCATCGCCGCCAGCTCAGACACTCTGTTCCCGGTGGCCAAAGCCATAAGGAAAACCGCCTTTTTTAAGAGTAAAGCAAAGTCTGCAGTATTTTGGTACAGACGAGAGTGAAGTAAAGACAAAGCTTTGTCGAGAGACCAAGTAGGCATGAGCTGACGGGGAGGTGGGCGAAGTTTAAAACAAGCTCTCATAAAACCTGTTTCTTCCGCCACCGGTATGGAAAGACCTGTCAGGTCTAAAAAGGGCACTCTAATTGCAGTTAAGTGATTTTTTAATGTTACCACCGATAAATGTTTCTGTTCAAACAGATAATTCAAGTAATTGAAAATTAAAGCCACTGACGGCACATTCTGTTCCGTTCTGACAATCCAGGAAGTAAAGGCTTGCCAATGTGAGTGATACTGACGTTTCGTAGACTGAGTATATTGATTGATTAATTTATTAGTCACATCTCTACCGTATGGTGCCAGCCACTTGGCCTTCTGAATGTCCATAATGCAAAAGTCAGCGAGGTCGCTAGGTTGCCAATCGTGTCTAAGTGGAAATACCCGACCGGGAGCGATACCGGGTCCGGGCACCACGTTTTCAATTGCTGGTACCACAACTGCGCTGGCCACAGGGGCGCGATTAGTGAGACTAAGCCTCGATAATCTCGTAGTTTGTTCACTACGTGGCACATTAGTGACGCATCTGGCGGTGGAAACAGATAGATGGAGCTCCATCTGTTCCAGTCTGTCACTAGGGCGTCTGGCCCCCCTGCCGGCGTTATCGACCGGCGGGTGAGGTATAGAGGGAGTTTGTGAGTCTCCTCGGACGCAAAAAGATCCACTTGTGGATGGGAGAGCTCTGCAATCATTAGGTTGAAAATGGGTTGCTTGAGCTCCCATTCTACTGATGTGCTCTGTCTCCGGGACAGAGCGTCTGCCCAGACGTTCGCTACGCCTGGGAGATAAGATGCGTGAAGGTAAATTTCTAGTCTGTTGGCTAGAATAAAAATCTCTTCCGACACGTTTAGCAACCCCCTGGACCTCGTTGATCCTTGCTTCTGAATACAGTGAACCGCATTCAGATTGTCCATTCTGAAGGCCACCGACTTGCCCCGTAACGCCGGGCCGTGAGCCTGAAGGAAATACAAGGGGACTAGTAATTCTTTGACATTGATGTGAGAGATTTCTAAGTGGGGCCAAAGCCCCTGACCCTGGTGCCCCTGATTTGATTGAAATCCCCAACCTATTGTGCCTGACGCATCCGTGTCTATCCATACCGTTGGTGGAGGAGAAATCCATGACATTATTGAGTACAACGTTTCCCTCTTTGCCCAGACCGCTAGTAAGGTGTGGATTAATTTCGGGATGGGCCATAATTTTCCCGCCGGTAAGAGCGGGAAATATTTGTTGCCTTCCAATATTAATCGTTTTACTTTCAACCGGCCCAACTTGACAGTTAGTTGAATCCAGTTGAGAGAGCCGACCAGAGATTCCCAGACCCTTCGCGTCGTAGTCAGACTGTGAAGAAACATGAACAGTTTCCTGCGAAACCTGTTGCGATTGTCCACACTCTGACTCAGAGTGAGAGCGGCTGTGTCCCAGACCAGCCCTATCCACTGAATTACTCGTGAGGGAACAAGGTTTGACTTTACCAGATTTACCTTGAAGCCTAGAGTTTTGACATGATTTAAAATAATATTGACATGTTTTATGCATAAATGTTGTGTCTCTGCCACCACCAGCCAGTCGTCCAGATACCACAACACTCTGATCCCCTGTTTTAACAATGGCATCAGGGCTTGCCGGACTAATTTCGTGAATAATCGAGGTGCTAGGTTCAAACCGAACGGCATCCTTTGAAAACAAAAATTTTGGTGCCTGATCCTTAAGGCCAAAAACCTTTGAAATCTTTTGTTGACCGATACATGCCAATAGGCGTCTGTCAGGTCTAGTGAGCACATCCAACCTCCCGGCGGAAGTGTTAGCCTGATTTGGTGCACAGTTAACATTCTGAAAGATTCGTTGTGAATGTGAAGGTTCAGGTAAGACAGGTCTACGACCGGCCTCACCTGAACACTGTCCCTTTTGGGAACCAAAAATAGTTTGGACGTGAATACAGGGTAATTTGGGGGGACCGGGATGATGACATGCTTGACAATCATTTCCTGGACCAGTGACTCCACCTCTAAAGAAACAACATTCGCCGTTGTCGGCTGACGTAAGCGAGGTCGCCGGAGCCACCGCCAAGTGATGCCTTTGCGAGCCACCATCCTTGCCCAAGTGTTTAATGGCCATGCCTGGTGACACGTTCGGAACGACCCAGTTAGCAGACAAGGGTTCGCCGGCTGTACTACCCTCGGGTCCTCCGGCCTTAAAGTTGGCACCGGGAGTGAGAGAGACTTTAGTTTTTTGATGGTGGGGTTGATGGTGCTGGACGCTTCGCCGGCTGGCTGGTGCTGGCCGATGACTGGCCCTGACCTGGCTTATGCTGGCCGCGTCCTCTCTGACCTGAAAACCTACCCTGTTTATGCCTGTACTGACCTTGGGAGGAGTGGGAAGATTTAGGCGGAAGAAAGGGTTTAGATCCCCCTGGCTGAGCTTTAGAAGTTGGCCTGGGTTTGGGAAAGGTAAATGTAGGTTTCTTAGAAGGGGTGGAACTGTGCTTAAAAGCCTGTGCCATATTGAACACCGTTCTCCACACTTCAGGGGACATTAGAGAGGGAGTAAGCACTGGTGACATGACCACCTGATTCGCAATGCGATCAGGTAGCTTGCGAACTAAAGACATTCTGAGATCTTGTCTTGCTCGTACCGCCTCAAGCAAGGCGGTGCGTATGTCACCCAAGGATTGGATTGACGACTGGAGGAGCAGTCGCCGGGACAATTCAACCGATCTTCTGGCATCCGCATCTGCGATTGCCTGAATAGACCTTAGTAAAGACTTAGCCACCTGTTGAGACACTATGTATTGGGAGAACAGGCGAAAAGCTTTCCCCCTGAGCCTAAATTCTCTGTCTAGGTGAGTAGGGGTAGGGGTAGTGAAAGGTTCTTTCAGCTCACAAAGATTAATTTTAGGGGCAGCTAGGAAAGAAAACAAAGCTGACGGGACTCCGCCTGCAGACCCTACAGGCATGGAGAACCACGAATGAGTATCTTGAGGGATCTGGTGGGAAGATTTCGAAGTAAATGTCATTGCAAAGTTTTGAGCCTCTATTTCCCAATCTACCCAAGGTCCTGGACCCAACTGCCCCACCTTCAAAACAGGATTAGCTACTTCGTCTGTGACGGTCTGTAAATCAAGTTCAGGAGTGAGAGCTGACAAAGTCTTAATATCGTTAAACCCATCCAGCTTAGACCAGTCTGAAAATAGTTTTGAAGCTGAGGCAGGGGGTAAAGCTGGCTTAGTAGCATACACAAAATAGTCCTGGTGATAATAACTAGGTATAGCCTTAATGTTTACATCTAGTACATTTCCCAAATTATCCAAGGCCCTTAATTTCTTTGATTTGTTGCCTTGAATGACCCACTCACTCGGTACTGGGAGCTCCCCTGACAAGGTAGGCTGGGCCAACTCTGGTTTAGTGGGGGTCAAAAGGACCCAAGACTCGTCTGGTCCATAAAGCAAGGGCATAGCTACCTTTCTAACAGGTGCTTTGTCTAGAGGGGGTGGATTAACATCCGTGATGACCCTGACATTGGAAGTTGTTAATGCCGCCGTAGCAGGCTTGGTAGCTACTGATGTTGACATAGTGGGAGGGTTAGGGATCTTAGATAAGACAATCGAAGTCATCAGAGGCCGTACCGTAGAACTTGTCGTGGGAGCCCCCAAGTCGAACGTGGGGGCCTCCTGTTGTTGGCCAAAAAATCTAGATAAAGCCTGAGTAAGCAGCCCATTAATTTCTTGCGCAGTAACAAATTGATTTGAAGATGAACTTACAGGTGAATCATTAATATCCTGCGCGGCGTCTAAGCCTGAGCCTGACTCTTGCCCTTCCATTTCCGAAATTATTGAAACTTCGTCTTTCTCTTCCTGAGAAGATCCCTCCGAAGCCGGGGTACCTTGCTGCCAAGACAAGTCAGGAATAGAGGATGGGATCGCCGCGTCCCTGTGGACATCAGCTACTGTGTGACTCGTTTGAGTCGAACGTGGGTGGTCGGGCCCTGGTTGAGCAAAACGCCAAACCCCGAGGCCTTGGCCTACACTTTCTTGAGAGTCAGACACATTATCCCGACTTGAATCTTCTAATTCCAGGGTCAAAATATTTATGGGTAAATCCTTTTTAAGGACAGGCACCTCACTGGACCCCTGAGACCTAACACAAACTCTGTCTGGGGTAGAGGTATGAAGAAAGGTACTAGGAACTTGTGAATGTAGGGAGGACTTCTTTTTATGTGAATCCTTTTTGGAGGATTTATGGCTACGATGTGATCGTGAACTACTCTAAGATTTCGAGGAATCATCGCCGTGACCACTGGTGGAACTTTCCGTCCTACTCTTCTTACTCGCCGGGGAAGAGGCAAGACTAGATGACTGTTGTCTGAGAGGTGACCTGGACCGAGATCTCGCCCGAGATGATGAGGCGGATGCCGGAGGTGTAGGCTCTCGTGGACGTTTGGGTGTAGCCGCAGAAGATACCGAACCCCGACCAGTCTCCGCCGGTGCATGACTCGTGACTCTAGAGGAACGTTTAGGGGGAGGGTGTTCAACTAATAACTTATCCCAAAGAGGGACGTTATCACATTGAAGTGATTTATGAGCAACAATCGTAGTGTATGCTGACATCTGTTGCCTTACTTCTCGTAACGCTACTGCTGCGGTCTTATCATTATCGCAAAGGACTTTTATCGCTAATTGGGAGCAAAAAGAACAATTACGCATAACCCAGAGACCCCTTGAACGGTCTAGACATTTAACACACCTTATGCAAAGGGTATGCGCAAAAATAGGGATACCAGCACAAGCAGGGGTAGTGCATAAAGCAAAGACTGGGGCCACGGTAGCCATGACAGAGACTGGTGTGGAAACTACCGCCAGGTCTGTATTGGTCCGCCGGAGCCCAGCTCTGGAAAAAAAGAAAATTTCCAGGAATTAATGCTCATAAGGTTAATCCAACATGTTCGCACACAAGTGTTAATAGCCCACCGGATAACGAGATGTGATGACACAACGAACACAGCTCGCTATGCGGCGGGGTTTCAGAATATCTAAACAAATCTTTTTTAAGAAAGTGAAGAATACCCTCTGACATAATATCGGTCCAGCATGGCGATTATAGTCTTTCTGGTGGTGACTGTCTCAAGATTCAATAATGGAACAAAAACAACCCCCCATAAAGACGCCGGCCCTTGAAATATTTTGGTATAATAACACAGGGCAGGCTGACACGAGATCTGATTTCTAACGAATTGTCACAAAACGATCGCCGTAAAAATGAAGGCGGCGATACCCAAATGTATCACTGAATTAAGTAGTTAAATCGAAAATGAATTTGAAAATTCCTTATTTCCTCCAACTAGGAGCACCCGCCGGGTGTGAAAAACGATTTTTAACTAATTGAACCTTCAATTGCCGTAAAAATAAAGGCGGCGATACAAACAGTATTGCTTAAGAATGGAATGGTTAATTCACTGAATGGCTTAATAGATTATCCCACCCTTCCAAGGTACACCCGCCGGGTGAGATGTCAAACGTTAACCCCATAAGTTCCTGTCCCCGCATCTTTGTAAAAGATCGCCGGGTAGGAACGCCCTTAACAACAGCTAGGTTTTTCATGTGGTTTTTTGTAAAACCTGGTAGAAAAACTACATAACGTATGTTCGCAAGAACAAAGTTTTATAGATGGGCACAGCCAGTCCGCCGGGAATCAAAATGGGCCTGAAACCAGGTACCAACAGAGACGCAGTCCTGGAGAGCCACAGACACCTCATCGCCGGGGACACAAACCTGTGTTAAAAACCACGTGTGGCCTAACACGGCTCTCGGCCGGGTTTTATCATGGTGAAACCGAGAGAAAACCCGCCGGAAGGACACCCACCCTGATCAGACACCATCTGAACGTACACTGTACACGAAGGAAGCCACGCACGACTAACCTAAGAATACAATAAAAATCCGTGGAATTAGCCAATACACAACTAAACCAGGATACAAACATAGTCCGAGGAATTAGCCAATACACAACTAAAACCCGGACACACATGGCACAGTAGGGTATATTTATACATAATAAACAATAACACTTGTACATGTGGCAAAACTACGAGCGGCTGGCTAGGCCTAAGTAGACGGAATAGGAAAAGTTGAAATATACACAAAACACTGGGAATATCACAACAGGAACCATCACCAACACACCACTGTAGAAAAACTTCCGACAAAGGGAAGACTGACTCGGAACCCAGAAAAAACTTCACTAAGTGAAGAAAATAACGCAGGGAACGTCAGAAGCAAAGCTTGCCTCATCAGAAAGATAAAAGGCAGCATTATTAACGCGTAAAGAAAGCCGCCTGCACCACAAGCTAACTAACTGTGAAAAAGTTCACATGTCCACAACAGGACCACGAGGGTACGTCCGAAATAGACGCCCCAAACACACGACTCCAAATACACTGCACTGCGGGCAACCAGCCCAGGACACCCCTGCTACGCATATCCTAACCTTACTCGATACATCCCGGAGTAAACAAATGAGAAAAAACTCACTAGGGACGCAACAAATACGGAACCAGCGGAGCGTGGGGAGACACGTCCGGGCAGGCTGAGCGCAGAGCAGAGAAGGAGGAATGACGCCTGAATCAGCGTCTGGTCAGAGATCCACACAAGTACATCCACGATATGATGGAAAGCTTATTAGATAGTTATTCTTATTTTCTTTTTGTTTTTATTTTTTACGAAGTTTTTTCGTAGTGAGAACCCAATTCATAATGACTGAAGCCATGAGTGAGGTCGCGTGCGCTCATGATGAAGGCTCCTCAGTTTTTAAATGCTCTGCGCGGTAGATTCAAACTACGGCGGATTAGTGTTTGAAGAGGATGCCTTATGTAATAGGCATGTTCGTCAATGATGGAGGGGCCACTAATAAATAGTTTGCTGGAGGGAGATCCTGGAGGAATTCCAGTTCGATATTCTGGTAAATTGCATAAGGATGTGTACACCCTCTGCTGTTTACCTCTCCAGACTATGTAATTACTCCCCTGTGCTATTTTGCCTGATAACTACTGCGTCAAAACAATTGATGACAGCCCCGACCCCACCCGAGAGGTAAGTGTTGCAAAGTTGGTTAATTCATAATTGCTGGTATTGACTCCCTTCCCTTGCATACTGATCATTGCAATATGGGCGATCATATTTATGCAGAGTTTGGGCATGTACACTTATATCCCAAAGAAACTAATATCGTGATGTACACCCATTCACTCCAGAACTGAGATACATTTAAGTTATACAGTACGAAGCTGCTTCAGGGCTTTCAAAATAATTTATTGGAAGTCACACCCCACCAAACACATTACCATTACATACCTAGCTTGCACAAAGGGGAAGTATACACACAGACGCTCAGCCGTTCAGGCAGCCTTACTACTGATAACTGTGGCAATTGCTATCCTTAGATACGTTCAGACCCCTGATAACATACAACTCGCTCAAATATGTAACAACGTTTGTATATACGTATGCCAAAGTTCATAATCGCCACACCAGTAAAAGAACACACCACCACCACCGTAGTTGACGCCTTGTTAACCGATGTTTTCTCTAATCTCGGGCTTACACAAGAATTGCACTCAGATAATGCCCGAATTCTCAAGTCAGGTCTAGATCAAATTATCCAAGCATCTGAGGCATAAAGTCTCTCATTCCTCCCCATACTGGCCAAAGGGGAACTCGATATGCGACGGTAGCCATAAAAGTATTGCAAACCAGTTGTGCACGCACTTCAAACAGCACACAACTACTGACTGGCCGAGTTAGTTGGAAATGATACAGTGGGGCCTCAAATTATACCTTTGTGAAAATGGTATCTTGCCCCACGAACGGGTATTCGGCACCACACCTAGATTGCTATCCTTCAGGCATCTTTGAACACCAGCCGATCCCACCCCTGAATCAAACTCGACTCTCAGTCATATACAAACAAATAAAAACGATTGCACAAACAGAAACAGTGTCAAACCCACGACCACAACACCACCCCTCCGTCAAATTCCTTCAGTATAGGGGATAATGTAGTCTTTGCTAATCTATCATATACAAAAATAAACCCAAGTTCATGGGGTCATATTAAATAAAATATGTACTAAATTCACTTTAGGTTGTGGTAGAGTGCCACAGGGAATCATGCATATTGAGAAATAGGCACGTGCATCGGGTCAGCATCCCCCAAAACACTGAAAGAGATAAAAATAAGCCGCCTGAATTGCACACAAGACCACCCCAAACATTTAGTTGTCATGGACTGGTCGATCATTTGATTCTTCCACCTTCACCAGCACCCCATCCACCTCTCACACCGCCGTCACCACCTCCAAGCCCCCTAGAACACATACCAACAAACACAACACGTACCAGATCAGGCAGTCCATCTATTTCTCCCCACCAGGTTTGGATTAAGTGCTTGTACCTTTGCCTTCACACCAGGTAACAAAAAGAGCCTGGCCGGGTGAAATGTCATCATTGCACCACAGCAACTAGCCGCAGTTAGACCTCTCCAACTGTCCGAGCTGTGAAGCTAGGTATGTGGGATGTTCGGGGCATTCCTTTAAGATCTTTTTTAGCTTGAATGGGAAGGCCATCAGCCCATCAGGACAATTAGGCCCTTTAAGATAAGGATATTCGAGCACATGGGTAAAAAACATACAACAGGGAAATTTTAAATTAAAATTTCCTTTTCTGCCATTAGGAATCACTCCAGGTCCCAGGATCATCCATTGTCACCTAATAATGTTCAAATCATAAAGAAGCGAAACCCGGAACTGAACATTTCCAATAATTAGTTTGATTTTTTGTTTTGTTGTTACACCATTTGGGTGAATTATTGCGACTTATATGTTAGGGTATTTGAATCTTTAGGAACCATACATACGTAATATTTTTCAGTTTGGATTAGTCTTTGGATGGGTTTGGACACATTTGGTAAGTGGTTGTATACCTTTTTGTTTCACTGTGCTGTAATGTTTAACTTCTTTAGGCTAGTGGTTAATTTTAGACACGTTAGATGAGCAGTTACGTACTAATTTGCTTGGCTTTAAATAGCATTAGATTTGTGTTGTTGTTGTTGTTTTTCCCTAAGCTGCCTGGCCGAACAGGCCCGAGTCCCTGAGGAAGGCCATGGCCGCGATCGGGCTTTCCCACAGAGCTCTCATTGAGTGTAGATTGTGTTGTTGGCATAAGTGGTTGTGTGAAATGCAGTCTTCTATGATGTGTTTGATGGTATGGGGTGCTGTGTTACATCCCGGGCAGGTGTCGACGACGGAGTCATCCAGTCTCTTCTAATAGCTCAGAAGAGCTGGATGGTGTCCGCACCTCAGCCTGGCCAGGTGGATTCTGTCTTCGCGAGGAAGGGAGGATTCGGAAGGATGGATTTCGGGAGGTCGTGCTTGCAGCTGCATGTTGTCTATGAGTGAGTGGATGGATCGGCGAGATATATGAATATGGATGTGCTTCTGGAAGTTGGTTTGGGGTGGGCAGGGAGGGAGAGAGGACAGTATTTGTGTGTGATACCGTGTGCTGGGTGTTGTTTTGATATTTCTTGGTGTCTGTGGGTGTGTTGCCATGTAGTGTAGTGGGTGGTTTTGGTTCGTAGAGGCTGCTGCCAGAAATTGGGTGCCTCTCATGTCCGGATGGTCTTTGACTTTGAGGATTTTGGTTTCTTGATGTAGGTGATCTGTGGGTGTAGTAGCTGTGCAGTCTGTAATGATTTTTAGGGCTTTGTTTTGAATAGTATGTAAGGTCTTGTGATGTGTTTCAGCTAGGTTAGAAGCCCAGGCTGGGCTTCACTGCTCTTATGTATTGTTTATAAACTGGGGTGGTGGTTTCTTTGTTATGTCCAAATTTTGTGTGAGCAAGTGAACTGAGGGCGTTAAGTCTGGGTGTCAGTTTCTTTTTCATGTTTGTGGTGTGCTGTTTGAATGTCATATGAGTATCATATGTTACTCCAAGGATTTTGGGTGTGTGTGTATGTGTTAGTGGTGTGTTGTTTATGGTGAGTCGAGGGATGTATTCGTGTTCTCTTGTCCAGCTTGTGGGCAGGGTTGCAGTGGATTTGGCTGGGGCTAGATTAAGTCTGTTTGTAGTGCACCAGCAATGTAATGTGTTGAGATTGGGTTGAAGGAGATCTGTTGCTGTTTTTGGGTCGTGGTGTGTGCATGTGAGTGTTATGTCGTCTGCATAGGAGGCTAAGTTTATTTGGGGTGTATTGGGTGTAGTTATGTCGTGCATGTACAGATTGAAGAGTGTGGGTGATAGGACGGATCCTTGTGGGACTCCGTTTGGAAAGTTTCTGATTCTAGATGACTGACCGGCAAAAGATACGTGTGCACATCTGCCTGCTAGGAAGTTGGCCAGCCACCTTTTTGTGTTGTTGTGCATGTTTGTGTTGTAGATTTTGGTTGTTAGGTTGTGGCAGGGGATGGCATCGAAGGCTTTACTAATGTCGAGTGTGGCTAGTAGTGATCGGTGTGGTGGTCTAGCCGAGTTGATGCCGTCAAAAGCTCTTTGTGTAAGGTCTGTGAGAAGACTGTTTGTGGAGTGCAGTGGCCTGAAGCCATGTTGTGATGGAGCTAGGCGTAGGTCGGGTGTTATTAGTTGTAGTACAAGGCGTTCCTTGACATTGGAGGGGGTGCAAAGGAGTGTGATGAGGCGGTGTGAGGAGGGTAGCGTGGGGTCTTTGTTGGGCTTGGGGAATGTGATGATGATGCCATGCATCCAGATGTCTGGTATTGTGTTGTGTCTTGTGTGAATAACTGTAGTTTGCTATGTTAGTGAGTGCTTGTATGCCTTGTGGTCCCAGGTGTCTGAGGTGTATGTTGCTTATGTTGTCTAGGCCACAGGCGGGTGAGTGCTTGAGATTGTTGATGATGTGCTTTGTCTGGTGATTGGTGAAGGGTGTATAGTCAGGGTCTGTGGGGAATTGTCTCTTACGTCGGGTGACACGTCGGTCGTCTTTGTGGGGTTTTAGGTGGCTGACACGTGAGAAGTGATTGATGAGAGTGTTTGCTTGTTGTTTACATGAAGGAGTAGAGTCTGTTGTTGTGATTGCAGCATGTGATTGTGTTGTGTTGCTGTTGGAAAGTGTGATGCTGTTTAGTGTTTTGTAGAGTTTTTTGGGGTTTGATTTGTGAACAAGTGTTTGTAGGAAGTTATTCCAATTTAGTTTTTGTTGTTCTTGTATTTTGTTGTTAGTCCGGGTGTTGAGTGCTTGAATTTGTTGTGTGATGTCTTGGGTGTGGGGTGTTGGGAGTGTTTCAGTATGTCGCGTTGTCTGATGAGGTTTTGAATTTCTGGTGTGAAGTTGGGGTTGTGTCTTTTTCTGTTACCTCTTGGAATGTTTTTCTTGTCAGCGTTTTGGATAGTTTTATTGAGTGTGTGTACAGCATTGTTGATGTTAGTGATGGGTATGCTGTAAAGAGTTGTGAAGTGTTGTTCTGTTTCATTTGTGAATGCTTCCCTGTTAGCTCTTTTATAATTGGTGTAAGTGTGTTTGTGGCTAGCTGGGGTGAGTCTGGTTTTAGTGGTGATAATAATCGGAAGGTGGTCAGAGCCTAAGGTTCTTACCACCCTCCAGGATGTTGACGTGTTCTGGGGAGCAAAATGCGATGTATTTTGCTCCCCAGAACACGATGATGATGGGTTGTAGAGGGCTTGGTGGGGAGTATGGGTATGTTGATGGATGTCGTTAAGGATGATGAGGTTATCTGTTTGGTTTTGAAGTACCAGCCGTCTGTCTGTATCAGGGTTGTCGACAAACCAGGCCGACGTCTTTGCGTTGAAGTCACCACCCAGGATGATGTATGGGCTGTTTGTGATCTGTTGCAATAATTGTGGTCTGTATTTATTTGGTACTGTAGTGGATGTTTGGGGAGGGATGTATGTGTTTATGATGGTTATGGTGGAGTTGTTGCCAATGCGTATTTTAATTGATAGTATTTCTGTTGTGTTATCATTTTGGGGTAGGAGGGATTTGGTATGTACACTGGTGACTATGTATGATATTTCTTTGTGTACCAGGGTGATGAGTCCACCGCCGCCGCCGACGGCCCTGTCTTGTCTGATGGTGGAAAAATCATGAGTGTAGGTGTTTTTTGTGTTGTGCGGAGTTTTGTTTCTTGTAAGATGGCAATGTGTATGTTGTGTTGTTTGATGAAGTGTGAGAGTTCGTGTTTCTTTGTGTTGATGCCATCTATGTTTAACTGGAGAATGTTAATGTTATGTGCACGATGTATGTTGGGTGCTGCTGCACGAGGATGGGGTGGGGGTGAGGGAGAGGGTAAGGGTGGGTAGGGTTGGGATGGGTGACGTGGTGGTGGGGGTGGGGACTGGGATGCAGGAGATGAGGGTGAGAATGGATCAGGTTGGGGTGTGGTGTGTTGAGTTGAGGATGTGGATGGTATGGGAAGGTTAGGTGGGTTGGGGATGAGAGGTGGACGGGCACTAGGGGGGGGGGGGGGGGCGGATGGCATGGGAAGGTCAGGTGGGTTGGGGAGGAGAGGTGGACGGGTTTTTGGGGAGGGATTTGACTGGAAGAGGAACAGGTCCAGGTGTTCGTGTAGTGTTTCTTGGAGGCAAGTGTTGTGCAGGTGAAATGGGTCAAGTTCCACGAGCATTGCAGGAAACTGAACCCTTAGTGTGGCGGCTCGAAGTGATGGGAGGGTCAGCAGCCACCCACGGTTGGCAGCTCCGGGAGGTAGTCCCACGGCGTAGACGCCGCCACATCAGGAGGAAGAGTTAATATTGCTTTAGTGTGTTTCCATTGTTGTATTTTAGGCTTTAAGATGCATGCAATTCCTAGTTACCTTTTGTTGGATTTAGTATGTTTAGTTTGTTAAGCTTAAGGTTAACATTTCAAGTTGACTTTACTTGTATTTGTATAATTATTGGTCCATTTGACGATATAATGTTATACTATTTGATTTTCAATTTTTTGGATCATGATATTTTACCTGATGATGGCTGCTTGAGCAGGCCGAATATTCGTAATAAAGCTGGTGCTCCCTGGAGTGATTTCCCTATGTTTCCTCAAATATAATTATATATATATATACCGGTATATTTTGTTTTTATTTTTATTTTTTAGGGTGGACGACTCGAGACAGAGCCCGAACAGGGACAACACAACACAACAAAAAACAATACAGTAATATAACTCAAATTCACACACATCTAGGTTGCCCAGGAAAGAACAAAAGTAGACACCCATTTGGAATCCCCAGCTAAGATTCCCAGGTCCCAAATCTCCCGGAGAAGCTCCAGTTTCCGCAGGCAGACATGCAGTGGAGCACACCACAATGCCCGCCCACCATGCATGAAAGCGTAGCCTTCATATATATCAGCTCCCTGGGCCAGGCGCCTGATGGACTATTATCTAATCCAACTGTCGCCTGACCCTCTCTCCCAAACGACCGTGTTTACATTCATCTATTCACTAGCATTCTCCATTCATTCCTATTTATTACCACTTCTTTGCCTGGTCTATGGTCATTCCTATATCTTCAAACGCTTGTCCTACACAGTTTCTCCTTCTCAATGGAGGTCTTCCTACCCCTCTACCTCCCCTTGTATCTGACTCACATATTCTCTTTGTAAGTCAGACATCTTCCATTCGCTCAACATGTCCATACCTGCTCAGCACCCTTCTGTCCAGTCTGGCCACAGAATATTCCTGTTACCCCACTCTGCTACGTATCTCTTCATTCCGCAATCTTACAGAGTAATACAACTCATACTTCGGTGGAGCATAGTGACACTTGGCAACACAAGCTTCCATGAGCCAAGAATCTCTCAGACACATCAGTTACCTGGCAGACATTGAGGAGAGATGTGCTGCTATGTCCGGTGATGGCCATGAGATGGGCGAGTAGAGGGAATGAGAACGAACGCGGGTGGGGGACCTCAAGGGGGAAATCAGTTGTTGTTTGGAGGATGAAGCACTCCTGCAACACCACCGACACATGCCTGCCTGGGGTGCACAACGTGCTTTTCATGCACAATGTGCAATCCCTTTCAGCCTCATGCCACCCCCAGAGCCACACACAACTGCCCAAGAACCCATCAGTATAACAACGTGTGGGGGTGAGGGGAAGGAGGATGACAAACACCACAAACTCTCATCTTTCCCTATGGATGTCATAATAACCAAAACCCGGAATGGATTGATCACTGATGTTTTTAGGAAACAAAACTTTACCGGCTTAGTTTTCAATTGGCTTGGTTTGTGTACAGATATTTTCAAAATACACATTATTATAAAACTATTAAAAAGTGCCTACAATTTGTGTTCTAATATTAATATTATGTATCCTGAATTCGAGTTTTTTTGAAGCAGTATTGTATTTCCAACAAATATACCCACAAGATTTATCAAATATATTTAATTTCCTTTTTATGGGGAATGAAGTGTATATATATATATATATATATATATATATATATATATATATATATATATATATATATATATATATATATATATCTATATATATATATATATATTATATATATATACTCAGCGTGGAAGGTAACTTAGCCTTTTCTTATTTTTATTAAATCAATGATTGCAGGCATACTATATATGAACTAAGGACATAACGGCAGCAATTGTCATATGACAACCGCCAAAGTTCTGCATAGTACATGGCCAGGCAGGCAGGCAAGCGACTTAGACGAAGAAAAAGAAATGGAAGAAATGGCCAACTCATGGAGTTCTGTGCCAGGGCACCCAGGACCAGGAAGCGCTTCTGTATCTCAGGTGGTAGAGTGGACAACGTTGCAGCCGCAATGAACTAAAGTTTCAAAGTTGGCCCTCTTAAGCACAACGATCAACATTCATGTCTGATCTAATGACGTGCAGCGGCCCGGTCGGAGGACCTCCTGATAAAGTACAGGAAGCTGATTCAGGTGTATAAGGAAAAGTCACGCAGAGTCATCGTATCAGGGATCGTCCTGTTCTTCAACAAAGCCACTAGCATGAATCGTCGACTTGCTAACAACCTATGCAAGGAGGAGAACGTTGGATTCGTCAACACCTGGGATGCTTTCTACCACATAGATCATTTGTTTATAGTGGATGGAGTCCATCTGAACCAGGTGGGAGCAGCAAGATTTGGCCGCCTGCTTCACGACGCAGTAGAGGATTTCCGGAAAACAAAAATGGTCAACCGAGGACTACCAGGGACGAGGATCAAGGACAGCAAGGACCAAGGACTGACATGTTCGTAAATGTAGATCCAAGCAGAACCAAAAATGTGATTAAAGAGCGATCCTTGACTTCTAAAACCACAACTTTAAAGGTTTTCTATGCAAATGCTCATAGCATACAATTTTGTTATCAGAGTATTCACTTCTTGGTTATGTAATGTTTGAGAAAAACTGAATTATTAGATATGGAAGTGGCGTTATATATTTTATCAATAAAAGTCTTAACCCGTTCTTCTTGTCAAAACCCCAAATTGTGAACATGGACAAATCCTTTGTGCGAATAAATATTAATAAAGGTACAAAAATAATACTTGCATTAATATACAGACCTCCAGCTCAATCAATGCAAACTGACCGAGAAATTTACGAGCATATTGCAGACGTTAGTAACTCGCAAGATACCTTAATTTATGGCGACTTCAATTTACCCGTGACCAAGTGGGTCACACTCTGGACAAGACCTGTATGAAAACATTTGCAAGAGAGTTTGCTCCTTTAATTTGTTAGATCTCCGACCTGTTGAAATAATGTCCATGACATTTTACTTGCAACAGAAGAAGAATAAATAGATAATTAAAATGTTGGTCATGAATTCAGTAACAACGACCATTGTACGATAACTTTCAGTTTAAAGTTTACTAGTAACGAAGCAAATAGCAGCATCGAGAAAGTCCCTAATTTTGTTTGTAAACTTAGAGCAATGTTTAATGAAATTGACTGGAGCTTCTAATGGGAATTGTTCACAATCACCTACTTGAAAGCAGTGCATGACTGCATACCATCGAAAATATGGTGTACAAACCATAATGATAAGCCTAATAAAGAAATTTTAGTCTTCTTACATGCTGAAAAGATCGCTCATGATAGATTGAAATCCTCACAAAATGACGTAGAAGAACGGATGAATTTCGTAGAACTTTGACGCAAAGCCAAAAAGTTAATTAAGCAAAGTAAATAGACCCTAAAGTTATATGTTGCGAATCATAGTAAAAAACGAAATAATTTTATAGTTACATCAGAAAGAAGAAAGTTGTTACTTCAGCTATTGGACCGATAGTCGATGAAACTAGAAAAAACACCAAAGATGAAGTACAAATGAGTAATGCCCTCATTACTGTCTTTACATCAGTTTTTACAAAATAAAACCTTAGTGATATCCCTACAGCATCATCGGTTCAGATATATAATTATGACATTCTAAGCAATATCATAATTACAGAGAAAGAATTATTGAAATGTTTATATAAACTCAATGTAAATAAATCGCCTGGACCTGATACAATCTCACCTAGAGTTCTAAAGGAAGCTAAGAATTATCTCTCTAAACCACTGACATATGCAGTCTAGGACTATGCTTGATCAGTGGAAGCTCGGCAACGTAACACCGATATTAAAAAATGGCAGCAAATCCTTACTCGGTAACTATCATCTAATTAGCTTAACCTCAGTTGTATGTAAAATACTAGGAACACTCATACGAGACAGACTCGTAAATCTAAGCCAGTCTGAGAGCTCTCCATATTTCTCAGTACCACGCCAGACACCTGAGAGGGAGGCAATATATAGTTTTGGAGAAAGAGAGAAAAGCAAAGAACAATACATGAAGAAACCGCAAAGAAAATATAAAGGTGAAAGATGAAACAAGAAACAAGAACAACAACCAAGAAGAAAGGAAAACAAGCATGAAGAAAGAAGAGCAAGAAACAAGAAAGAAGAAGCAGCACATAGCACATACTAGAGTTTACTGTTAAATTAGAAATCTGAAAACACGACAAAAGGGAGGCGCCGTTGCAAAGGCATAGCTTCCCGACCAGCAACTGAACTGAACTGAACTGGGTGTTTCTCTCTCACCAGTCAAGGTCAGATTACGACCGTGGGGCTAAAATATGGGAGCGTCTGTACGCAGCCGGATACCTTACCCTCTACGCATGCGCGAAAATGTAAGCCTCCCTTTGGCCCCGCCCCCCGTTCCCCGCGTTTAAATAAACCCTTCAAACCGTTCCTGCCAGCTCGCTCTGCAGTACAGTCACTAGAGCTCCCGCCTGGCATTCAGATATCCAGTGTTCGATCCCACTCGAACTTAGTATATTTTTATATTTTTATTTTGTTATTTGTGTTATGTTATATTATATTATATTAGGGTTAGGTTAGGTTAGGTTAAGTTAAGTTAGGTTAATCTAATCTAATATAATATAATATTTGTACATTTTCGACAGTGGGAGTAGGCTTACATTTTCGCGCAAGCGTAGAGGGTAAGGTATCCGGCTGCGTACAGACCCTCCCTAAAATATACGATTTTCACCAGCCAATTGCCGTTACCAATTGTTTTATTGCTTTCTAATGTTCATATGTTCACATTAAAAGTATAATAAGTGCATATGGATAAGTACTAATTATATATATGGTAAATTAACGATCTTTGTAAGGAATGTACCAAATACCTTCGCATGGCGGGCACTTTCAAATTCCATAGCTGTGCAGCTTATGAGTTTGAACATTGGTCCTGAATGTTGTTGGTTCGAGTCCGGCTGGTGAGAGTATATGAACATGTATCTGTGAGATACACTTGATATACAGTATATATATATATATATATATATATATATATATATATATATATATATATATATATATATATATATATATATATATATATATATATATATATATATATATATATATATATATATAATTGTATATACTGTATAATTATACTGTATATATATATATATATATATATTATTTAATCAGTTTGTGTGTCTGTTTGTCTGTCTGTGTGTTCTTAATAGGCGGCCGCAGTTTTGGACCTGGGGAGCTGAAACTTTGCATGTGGGTGTCATTTGACCTGGGTCAGGTCATAGAGGGGGCGAGGCCACCATCGGAGATCGTTTCGAGGCCGAAATTGAAAACAAAAATGAAAAAAATGGCCGTTTGGGGCAGAAGGAGGCCTCCGATCGAAAAGGTGTATGGAACGAAAGTTGTTCGTAGCCCCCCAAAATGGGGGTACGGATGAGGTCAGATCCAAATTCGGAAGTTATTTAGCGGCCGAAATCGAGGTCGCCGATTAATGAGGCACAGGGAGGCCAAGGCCGGTGATTATGGTAGTAGTAGTATTATTATGATTGTAGTAGTAGTGATTGATGATGGTGATTATGGTAGTAGTAGTGGTGGTAGTACCCGGGCAACGCCGGGTACCCCTGCTAGTATATAGTATATTATTACCTGTGGATGGATTGAAGATCATCATCTTCATGGCACCGTTGTAACACTTGTAGTAGCAGCCACCATCTTCACCGTGTTTGTACACTGAACCATCATACTCACAGTCTGAAAGAACCGCATTACACAACAACACTCTTGTAAAACAGTTGTGAATGGCACATTAGCAAAGATGCTGAACTAGGATAAATTAATTGATAACAGGTTAAAAACAAATATATACTGTATATATACAGGTATATATATATATATATATATATATATATATATATATATATATATATATATAACTGCATTTTAATATAACACATAAATCTTGGTAGTAAAATAAAAATACATAAAACAACAAACTACATACTGCGATCTTAATGTGAATGACATTTGTTTGTAGGAAACTAGGAACAAAGAAATACAATCATATATTGTAACTGCGACATCTAAACTTAACAGAATCAAACCTAGAACATGTGATATGATTAGTTTGTCTTACAATAAATATTTGACAAAACTGATTGATAAAGGTAAATCCTCACAGTTTCAGAAAAGCTAAATCCCATTTCCTTATTTTTTTTCCACAGAACTTAACAAAAAAAGAATTGTTGTTGATAATGTCAACCTTTAATTTCTTTAAATCATCGACAAAATAAGAAATTACACAATTTGTGATAGAAATATAGGTTACATGCAAAATCAATTGATTCAGAGTCTCGAGTAGGTAGATTCGGGACATACGCACCCTGCTACCGAGACGCTAGGATTATATTACAGATAGTACCGGGACGTATGAACCCAGCTATCACATGAGTCTGGCTGATCAGATGAGTGGACTACTTAAAATACAACTCAATCTGAGAAGTAGGCTATGACGTAATGATACCTGCAACTTATGCAGGCTTGAAAGGTAGGAATTGTGATAGTAGAGCTTTAGCTGGAGTAATAGATAGGACAGGCAAACAGGATTCCACATTCGGAAACATTTATGTTATAAAGAAACGATCATATCAATATAGATATAACCTCGTTGAAAGCATGCTATCGATCGTGAGCAATATGCATTATACGAAATAAGGATACATCATTATCACATAGTTTCTTAAATTTGATTAATAGTTATTGTGCCTTGAAACCGAAGTCGAAGTTAGACAAACTCGGAATAGCGATCGTACAGATAGGTTGTAATGGGAATTTAACACTCCAAAGGAAAAATTGTACTGTATTATCGTAAGTATTCAAACTCTTCAAATTTGAACGTATTACACCTGGATCGAGAAACATTAGCAATGAGAAATATTGATTGCCTTTGAGTTTGTTAAATAATGTACAAACATCGGAAAAACTGTGAATTATTACAACCTTATTAGTATAAGTATTTCTAAAATATATATATACTACATTTTGGTGACAAGCGGTGGAATTTGACAAATTGTTCGCATTGAGTACATTTGTTTAACAGATTTTGTTTTTATTCTATGTGAGTGAAGGAGACAAAAGGCAGAACCGCCTGTGAAAAGTGCCTCCTCCAGAGTTGAAAGAGTGACCGGGCCAAAATCAAGGGACGTTCGAGCCAAAGTGACTGGACACACAGAGTTTGAAGCAATTTAAGTCATAGGAAGAGGGAAAGACTGATTCTGGGAGAGAGTTCCAGAGCTAAAGTGTTGAATAGAAGAAAGATTGAGGGCAAAGTTTCACTCTAGGGTTGGAGAGTAGCACAGAGTAGGGGTGGGATTGAGTTGTAAGACGGGTGCAACCTGTTCTACGAAGAGGGGGTGGTATACACTAAGAGAGCTATGTGGAACACTGATTATTGTAATAACTGTAGAATAGTGACAGAGATGCAACATTGCGGCGAAGAGAAAGAGACTGAAGATAATTGGTGAGTGGAAGTGAGTTAATGAGACGGAAGGCTTTCTTTTCTACTTTGTCTTGAAGTGCTGTGTGAGAGGATCTTCCCAACACGTGTGAACAATACTCAATACATGGGCGCCCTGTGCCCCAGTACAGAGGAAGAAACTGCACAGGGGTAAAGAACCCCCGGAGGCGGTTGAGTATACCCAGCTTCTGGGAGGCTGTTTTAGCAAATGTGGTAATATGATCTTTCCAGGAGAGATCAGAAGAAAAAGAGACACCAAGAATATTTAGAGAAGATGAAGGGTTAAGTCATAGTTTTCTGGAAGGGGGCGGCGAGTAGACAGACGGAGAAATTGAGTTTTGGAAGCATTGAAATTAAGAAGGTTTTCTCTTCCCCAATTATAGATAGTAGAGGTATCAGAAGATAGGTGCTTTATGGTCTCCTTACGTGAGTTTTGGAGTTCCTGCTGTGTGTGATTATGTGGTATGCTAGTTGAATAGTGTAATGTAGAGTCGTCACCATATGAGTGGAGGTGCAGTTGAAAAGGGTTGTTAATGAATAATAGGAAGAAAATTGGAGATGGGACAGAACCCTGACTTGTAACAGCGCATCTAAAGTCGACTGTACACTGTAGCATAATATAACATAATTATATAATATCTCAATATCAGTTACACACTTATATAAGTATAGAACTGTACATATTAGTTCCCTTATTGCTCCCTTAGAAGATCAGAACCTAACAATATCATAAGTGTGTGACATCATTAGGATCGAATACTTTCTAATCCTTGTATTTTACTTTCTTTCAGGAATAAGATAAATACAGGAATTATAGCTCAGTCCTAGTTGCTGTTCATATATCGTAGAATCAATCAAATCTTCAACGTGCTTCTACAATCTTTATTAAGTGGAAACAGTACTCCCTTACAGTACTTCTATAGTGGTTATTATATTCAGTGCTCCCTTACAGCATTTTAGAATCTAAGCAATATCCAAATCTTTCTGTTGATGATATTAAAATAGAAAATAACCTAACAAGTGTTTCCTTTAAATTACACCTCTTCATAAATCTATTATAGAATATTGTTGTGGCAGCCGACAGACCTTTAACCCGGGAACTGCGGGGAGACTCTTAAGAGTTCCCCCGGCGGACTGCGGGAAGACTCTTGAGAGTAAGTAAAAAAAAAAATCAACTTTTGACATCGAAAAAAAAAAAAAAAATATATTTTTATTTTTTTATTTTTTTATTTTTGTTTGGCCCCTGGGCCATGCAAAATCTCAGTCCTCTACCTCCCCTCCTTCCCCACTTTCCTCCTCTCCTTCAGTTATCACCTATTTTCCCTATTATTCCCTTATTCTGAGGTATATTTTCGTGCTAACATTAGCGAGTTGCAAGCAGGGTGTTGTCATCACTGATGGCAAGCGAGTGCAAGAGAGAGAGAGAGAGTATCGATCGACTGTGTCTCAGTGGCCTTGGGGGAAATTGGCGGGAAAGCAGTTTGCCTCACCCATACATTATACAACTCGCGGGCTATATCTCCGATTTTGACCATCCAAACGCTGTTTTCACTCGTTTTATTGTTGTTTCAGGTTAATACCTTTATAATCAACCCATAATAGGCGCATATGGATAATTATTAATGCTATTAATGGTACAATGAATATTTTAGTGACGGAAACACCTCAAATACGTCAGCACAGGGGGACGTTTCCAATTACCCCCATGCGCACTTGTTAGGTTAAATATTCTAGTGAGATTAAGAGGTAAGAACCACATAATTACCCGATACATAAGTGGTTGGCATATACTGTATATATATATATATATATATATATATATATATATATATATATATACAAAGCAACTAGGACATAAATAAATGTGCATATAGAAACAAACAAACAGTGGAAAGACAGTATATCACGACGACGTGTGGGGTGAAAGGTCAGCCCGCAGCCATAATAGCTGACATAACGCTCCCCCTAGCCTCGCTCTCCCTCAATCTTTACCACACGCTCCAACATTTCTCCAACACACACCCTCCACCATCCTCTCCCGCAAGCCTCCCGCAGAGGACGTCATCAATGTGGGCGGAGGAACAGAGTGAAGCACAAGCCGTGTGACATGTCTGGAATGACGTGTTAAGTCTGACGTGTGTGAAAGGAATGACGTAATCCGGAGAGAGCAATACAACACTACGGCAGTGAGAACCAAGATTTTAACCCACTACAATCAACTGGACCTCGAATCAACTTACAAGCAAGCCTTCGTCAAGACTACGTTTGGTTAGTCAGGTGTATACAGTACAAAGACTACACTAGTAATTAGTACTAGTACTGTATAACACAGAAATTACCAGTGTAAATTAAAACGTGTACCAGCGCATCTATAGTCGACTGTACACTGTAGTATAACATGACATAATATATAATATCTCAATATCAGAAAATGTACACATTTATATAAGTATAGAACTGTACATATTAGTTGGTGTGATCCTATCCTTAGAAGATTACAGCTCACCTATTAACTCCCTTGGTCTAAAACTACTAACGTAACCATCGTTCTCATGGCCCTTACAAGTAACATGATTCACATATAATTGTCGGAGCACCCAAGGAGATTGACCAGGAGTTAGTAAGATAAGAAAGAAGATCACCAGTAGAGCGACCCTTAAGGAAGCCATACTGATGGTCTGATAGAGTAGGTTATGGGAAGATACTGTATATGCTTAAGAAATTTTGAGTTAAGAATAGTTTAACAAACTTTAGAGATGCAAGTTATGAGAACAATTGGACGATAGTTGGAGGGTTGAGAGCGGTTACCATCCTTGGGACAGGTTTAATGAGAGCAAACATCCAGCAAGAAGGGAAGATGTTATAGGAGAGACAGAGACGGAAGAGTTTGCTGAGGCAGGGAGACAGTACGGAAGCACATTTTTTTAGTAGAACAGGAGGAACACCGTCTGTCTGGACCGTACTCTTTCTTAGTATTAATCCCAGAGGGGGTGGAAAGTACATCTTTGGAAACAAATATGATATTAGGCATAAGTAGGAGAGAGGTGGATGAAGAGGGAGGAATAGCACCGGAATCATCTAAAGTAGAGTTTTTAGCGAAAGAGTTAGCGAAGAGTTCTGCTTTGTCAGAGGAAGAAGTGATGGTAGTGCCCTCAGAGCAAAAATGAGGAGGGAAAGATGAAGAAGAAAACCTGTTGGAGAGATTTTTGGCTAAATGCCAGAAGGCTTGGGAAGATTAGAGTTGGATAGTTCAGTGCATTTATTATTTTAAGGACACGGTACTGTTTAAATGCTTCTTCCTTATTGCGGACATGAGTAGAAAAAGCTTGAGTAAACCAAGATTTTTTTGCATTACTCTGAAAGAAAGAAAATGGAATGTACGCTTCTATACCCAAGAGGATTACCTCCTTAATGCGTTCAGCACTCTCTGAGGGAAGCAGAAGTCATTCCATGGGAAATCAAAGAAGTACTGTCAAAGAGCCTCCCAGTCGGCAATGCCAACGTGCCACAAGCGCCGCCGGCTAGGAGGGTCGGGTAGCCGTACCAGAGAAATAGGACAGGTGACAGAGATAAGTTTATGGTCGGAGAAGCCCAAAGGAGAGAAAATATTTACAGTATAAGCAGAAGGGTTAGAGGTTAGAAATAAGTCAAGAATGTTGGGCCGATCTCCAAAGCGATCCGGGATACGGGTGGGTTGCTGGATAGATAGAAAAGATGTAGGCTTGTTCACCAGGTTTGTAAGTGGAAAGAGAGGAGAGCCATTGGCGGTGGTGAACGTTGAAATCTCCTAGGATGGAGATTTCTGAAAAATGAGAGATGGATAGATTGTGTTCCCCTTTAGAAGTTAGATAATCAAAGAATTGTGGATAGTCGGTAGAATTAGGAGAGAGATAAACAGCGCAGAATGATTTAGTTTGAGAGTGAAAAGAAAGCTTTAGTAAGAGAGTTGAGAATTCAGAAGAATCAAAGTTGGGAACACGAGAGAAAGCAAGATTGTTGCTTACGAATGCGGAAAAACTGAAAATGGAGATAGTAGGAGGTTACAGAGAAGGGTTTGCTGTCAGTAGTCCCAGAAAACTATGTTTCATTGAGAAAGAGAAGCAGGTGTTCCACAGAGTGGAAGTTAGAGGAAAGGCCACGAATATTGCACATAATGATGACATTACTCCAATTTAGATTGTGGGAACAGGGGAAAGAGGATATCGAACTGTGGGTTGAGCAGTTGGAATGCCAATTCACCTTGTTGAATCATGTTGTATCAAAGAAAGCAATTCAACCAGATCCACTTAAAGTGAGAGCTATCACAGAGATATCTCCACCCACTACTTTTAGGAAGGTTAAAGCCTTTTTGGGGATGGCTTCATACTATTGGATATTTATACCAAATTTGTCCTAGATCGCAAAACCCATGAATATACGACTGGACAAAGGGAGGCAGTTTGATTTGGACCTGAGTTGTCAATCGGGCTTCGAAACCTTATAGGAGAAACTGATCTCCAACCCCATAGTTTGCCAACCCGACTTAACCAAACCCTTCCAGGTATACACTGACGCCTCTAATGAAGGGTTAGGTGCAGTATTGTCACAACAAAAATAAGGTAAAGAAGGCATTGTGGCCTGCACTAGTAGGGCTTTGAATAAGGGGGTGACAAATTACAGTGCTACAACAAACAAACAAAATTCTAGCCTTAGTGTGGGCGGTATACTATTTCTGACCATATCTAGCTTGGGTATAATTTGAAGTATTCAATGACCATCATAGTCTTCAGTGGCTGAGAAAGATAAAAACTGATGAATGACTATATGGAAGAAGGGGATCTTAGAGGAGTTCTCGTTTGATGGCATACATCGACCAGGCAAAGAGCATACAAACATAGATGGATTATCCAGATTACCAATAGCTCAGGCACAATACTCCACACAGAAAGTCAAAGTCTTGCTAAAACCAATAAAGCTAAAATTCACCAAGATGCAGGGGCCTGGAGGGACTCGAAAGATCGAGTAGTTTTAAAGTATGAGGAGGCCAAGCTCATGATTGAAATAATGCATCGACGAGAAGAAGGGATGCTCACTTAGATCAGTCTATAATTCTCCGGCAGTTTAACTCATAAGCTGCGCAACTATAGTATTTGAAAGTGCCCGCCATGCGAAGGTATTTGGTACATTCATTACAAAAATCGTCATTTTACCATATATATAATTAACACTTATCCATATGCCCCTATTTTACTTTTAATATGAACATATGAACATTGGAAAGCAAAAACAAAAGTGGTAACAGCAATTGGCTTGCAAAAATCGTATTGTTTAGCCCCACGGTAGTAATCTGACCTTGACCGGCGAGAGAGAAACATCCTCCCTCTCTTATATCTAGCATGGTACTGAGACTCAAGGGGAGCTCTCAGACTGGCTTAGAGAGTCGGAGATACACTCCTCCATCCTCCCACCCGTCCTCGCACAAAAATACTTGATAAATATCTGGAACAATAGGGAGAATATCAGATATTTGAGGAGGGGACGGGGGGGGGGGGGCACTTGTGTAGGAATGGTAGAACGTAATGGAGGGGAATTATCTCACCTAATCACAAATGACTTTGTTTTGAGTGCCACTGGGGTGTTTTAAAAGTTTGGTTTTAGTCCTTGGATCTTAAGAGTCTGACCGCATTCGACCACTAAAACCTCTTAAGAGTCTGGCTGCAGACCATGAGTTAATGAAAGATATTGGACCCCCCTGGCCGATCAAATAGTTATAGAAGTGGCTGTTTAGGGTGCCAGAGGGAAGACAGATGAGTGTGGACCTAAACAACAAGCAGGCCATATCCTTGCTCGGAGACTCTGGAAGAAATGATCTGTGGACATTGTGGGACCACTACCCCGGAAGAGAAATAATAGGTACATACTGACCTGTTTGGACGTGTTTTCAAAATACACCATTGCCTGTACGATCCCAGACAGGAGTGCTGAAACCGTAGCAAGTTATATGCAAGATATTTCCGTGTATGGTATCCTTGACTGGATATTGAGTGATCAAGGTAGATAATTTAACAATGAAATCTGGCACCACCTAGGAGATGCCTAGGGTTACCGGATCAAACATACCTTACGATACTGGCCACAAGGGAGGGAACGTTGTACGTGGAAGACACCACAATTACTTTAAAACTGTGTGAGGGCTAGTCCGAGTTCACAAGGGAGTGAGATAACTAGATAATGGCCAGAACTGCTACCAGAAATAAATTGGGGAGTTAACACTATGTTCTGTAGAACTACCGGATATTCTCCCTATGAAATTATTTTCAGTACTACTCCAAAACTTCCCCAGGAATGGCTACTACCATACACTATTCCTATTTTAGACCCGAACAATACTATCAAGACCAGGAAGAGAGACGCTAAGAGCTACAAATGCATATCAGACAACCAAATTTGCCACCTTTGAAAAACCAGTATTAGAAAGGAGAGTATATCCCAGTAAAAAGGCATGACCCCACTTGAGCTGGCAAACTAGAAGAATGATATGAGGGTCCCTTGTGAGTTGTGGAAATACTGGATCATATCAACCTTGATATCGTCTCAGCTACACATATCATCCACACTAAGAAGTATGGAAGCAGATGAATGGATCCATAGTAAGGAGAGTGAAGAAGGAATCACATCTGATATGAGTGAAGGAAGAAGGTATCCACTCCGCCTAGAATCTGAGCTTCCCCAAATTGAGGATAATTACGCCTTGCACTCTACTTTCTGGCAGTCTTGTAAAAAGGGGAAATATAATATTTTGGAAATAGGTACTGGAATATATGTTTCGGTAGACTTGAGAGAAACCAAGATGACAGAAACAGACTGGGAGGAAGAAACCAGGGAGCCTCGTAGCCCTGGTAAGTCTACAGAAGAGGAAAACAATTAGTTCAAAACGAAGTGCAGATTTCGATTATGCAATTATAGTGATGCAATTAAGAGTAAAGAGAGGGGACCAAACTTTTAAAACGAAAGTGCCACGCAAATGCCTTATCGCCGGAAGTTCTTAGTGTAAATCCCGAAAGTACATAGTGTCATTCCCCTGGAACATATTGTGGATCCTCGTTCGTGCTCAGCAACTTGTATATATACCTATCCATGTCTGACAGTAACTCTGTATCACATTACAGTTACAATGAATAATATAACCTATGATTGTACTATGTATATTTATATTTATCCTCTATTACCTTTGTACACGTGATCATGTGGATTCAACTTCTCCAGTCAAGTAAGAACCTACCTAAATAGCCCAGTTAACTCCAGCAAAAATCTTCCATAACAATATTAAGACAGCCACAGTGACATTACACAACCCTGTCGCAAACCTAAACTTACCTCATTCACTCAACTCATTATGTCCGACTCTAACACACGCTCTGCTACCTTCATAAAAACGCTTAACTGCTCTTAACAAATTTCATCTAATTTCATAAATCCTTAACATCTTCCACATACCTCGATCAACACGATCATGCGCTTTTTCCAAATCCATAAAAGTCCAAAATACCTCCTTATGCTTCTCCAAATACTTCTCACAAAACTGTCTTACTGCAAAAGTCTGCTCCACACACCCTCTTCCCCTTCTAAAACCGCACTGCTCTTCTCCCATTGCAACTTCCGTACCCTTTATTATCTACTCTTATCAACACACTGCCATACAATTATACCGGTATATGTATATATATATATATACTGTATATATATATATATATATATATATATATATATATATATATATATATATAATACCGGTATATATATATATATATATGGTGTCCCAGGAGGAAAGGGCATAACTTTGGGAAATGATAAAACAAAATATTCTAAGCCTAAAATGTTCTATAACAAAAAGTCCAAATCTCAACCGGTATAGAGATATTGCATGTTGAAAATGGTATTTTCTTCAGTATTTCCCCATAAGGCTGGCCTAGGTGTCCTAGTGCCTACCACACCTCCATCTTTCTGCAATTATTTGACCATGTTATTTTAAAGATACTATAATTCTGTAAGTTGCAAAATGATTATAGACATATTAGCTCACTTTGTCGTAGTTGGAAACTATTTGACATGGAAGAGTCCACTACAGTGATGTGGGGGAGGACACTACATAAAACCTTCAATATCTTTTAAACGGTTGAAATTTGGACTTTTTGTTATATAATACCGCTAGTTTATGTTTAGAATACCTTGTTCTATCATTTCCCAAAGTTATGCCCTTTCCTCCTGAGACACCCTGTATAATATTATAATATATATATATATATATATACACAGGTATATATAATTATATAATTATATATATATAATAACTTATATATAAGTAATAACTTAGGGGAGGTGTGGTGGAGTGGTCTTGCCACTGGCCTGGTAATCCAAAGGTCCCGGGTTCAAATCCCGATGTATCAATGGGAAGATATTATTGGGATGGAATTTGTGCTGTACCTAGTATCAGTGCATTACCACAAAGCCCACCGAAACGTCAATAAAATACCCTCATTGTTCCCTGATTAAATAGCACTGTATGAATATTCCCATATTCAAAATATGCTATAGGGGTGCAATGCCTGGTGAGTTATCTGCTCAACAGGTGGCGTTGTGTGTGTGTAAGTGTGAGAGTCCGAGTGTAGAGGGTGAGACAGTGAAGCACGGGAACGAGATGGCTTCAGAGATGGGGTCGTTTCGGGCCATGAGTGAGCACCGTGCCTCATGTGAAGGCAAGATGGCAGGTGCTCGTTGTACTCTACGTGCTTCACATGTCTCACTCCCTAGACTGGAACAAGACCTCACGGGCTTCACTGTTCATTGTAAAGCGGTGAATGTTAAGGCTCTCAGCCTATGCCCGAGAGGAAGTAAGTTGGAATATATAAAAAAAAAAAAAAAAAAAAAAAAAAAATATATATATATATACAGTATACAGTATATATATATTTTTTTTTTATATATATTTTTTTTATTATTTTGTTGGGGGCAAAACTGACATAATGTTTCCTGTTTCTGAGAGGTTAACATTACAATTATAGACTCATATAATATAGGCTGTACTTTTCAAAATATACAAATACATCATATGCACTGAAAATGTAAATACTGGCGACTAACCAAGAGGTTGTTACTCAGTTACTTGTTCGTCAAGGGGAATCCACGCAATGCGAGCTAAGCTCATTATTATCGCGCCTCCTTAACTGGGAATGTATTGCGTGAAATGCATGTTAAGTGTTTTATGTACTGTTGGAATGGCTGTGGATGTGTGTGTAGTCTGTATTTAGCCAATTGGGGACATTGGAAACGAAGGCTTAGGGTGGATCTGTATGGTACCATTCTCACTATAGACGGTACCGTCTCGCCCGAAGGCTTAGGTAGCCATCAGCTTAGGTGAACCATATGATACCCATCTCGCCTTGTACCATTTTTGCCAACCCCAGATGGGACGTCACAACGTCGTCCACTTATTCCAGGTACCTATTTACAGCTAGGTGAACTGAGGCTAACACATGAAAGGAGACAAGCCCAATTTGTCTCCGCCAGGTCTGGGATTGAACCCCCGACCCCTCGTGTGTGAGACGAGAGCTCTACCTACTAGGCTACGGGCTGTAGCAGTGTCCCTGCTCCAGCACTTGGTGATGGGTCCAGCCTCGGGGTCCTGCCATGTTTGTACAGCGGTCTGGTATTGTTGACAGTTCCCAGTGTTATCATAAGAGAAGATGTTGAATGTAGGGTCCAGTCCAGACCTCGCGGCACAGTGAACAACACTGGTGGCCTGAGATGTCCGGGGAGTCTCAAGGTTGAGGAGGCTCCTGGACACATTGATCTTGTGCCAACACTGAGAGCCTCCCAGGGCTTCCATGACATACATCATTAGCACCATACCCACCATTAAGTAGTCGGTGAAGGGCACCATCACTGACATCCTTGGTGTCAAATCTGTTAAGAGAAAAAAAAAAAAAAAAAAAAATAAATAATTATATATATATTATACTTTATATAATATATATATATATAATATAATTATATATTATAATGAAATCTAAGAAAACAATGAACCAAAATCCCGCAAACTAAGCATTACATTATCAAGACACCTAAGGTTTATGCACAAGCATACAATATATTATGTATTCTCAAATAATGCATATTTATCTAAGCATGTACAGTTTCGGAACTATAAAACTAGGCAGAGGTTTGTGGTGGTACCTGCCAACACATGTTAGTAAAAACAGTGTAGTAAAACATTTTTTATGAATGAACTAGAGGTGTTGCCTGCCTTATGTAAGGAGAGAGTCGATTGGTTGGCAAGTTGTCAGTTGTCTTTTTGTGGAAAGTGGCTATAGATTATATTTTTGTATCATTTCATATCAATTTTGCCTTCTTATTACAATAATAAATTGTGCAGATTTATGTGATACAGTTGATACAATTAAACATATTTTTTAACACCTATGAATAACTTTATGTAATCAAAGGACACGAGCCATATGGGTATCAAGGCTTCTACAGGGTGAGGGAAGATCATACCAACAGCAGGGAAACAGTAGATATACAATTTCAGACAATGCATATATTTGTTTTTATATTATATTTACAGTTAATAAACTGCCGATTTATTCTGATAGTGTAATAAGTAGATTGTGTGTTAAATGTAAAACATGACAACCTTCTGGATCATCCATAAAGGATCGGTTTGCGCAACTGTAGAATGCGTAGGAAACACACTGAAATAACATTATCATTAGACACTTGAAATAATGCCCCCCCCCCACTTCTCTCTCTCTCTCCCTCTCTCTCTCTCTCTCTCTCTCTCTCTCTCTCTCTCTCTCTCTCTCTCTCTCTCTCTCTCTCTCTCTCTCGCACATAAACAAACAACCAACACTCAGGTAGGGCATCTTGGTACAGGAGTGTTATTTAATGTTCTTATTAAACAGGTTCCACCTCAAGTTTGATCCCAAACATATACAGTACAGAGCACATACTTACATTAATAACCTGTCAGCTTACTAAGCCGTTTCTTATAATATGTCTGCACACAGATTTCTGAATATATGCTTGCGAGAAGAATTATAATTATGAAACGCCTGTACCGAAATGCCTTCGGCCTAAGTAAAATAATATCTGTTAAGGGATGCTTAGATTTTGAAGGGTGGTGGAGCAGCAAATATAAAATACAACCTAGGGTAAACTCTCCCATTGATCCATGTTCGATTCCAAACATCAAGAGAACACGGAGTTCCTTTATCAACCTGTCGCTTTATATACACTTCGGCTCAAGTTGGATTGCAGGCATGTACTGTAGAGAACACATAGCCCTAATATTACTTGTTTAACCGGTCGGCTTTACAAGCCATTGATCACATCTTATCCTTGCACCAAGTCATCACAAATTTATGAATAATGTTTAATAATCCATAAGCTTCGCATACAAATAACATAATATAGTCACCTGAAACCATTGATATATTCGAAATCGTCACTTGCTAAAGAAATTACCTCTAACACAATACAATACTTAAATAACAACGTCGGCTTGTGTTCTATGATAAAAAGAAAACACGGATATTTACAGGTCTTAAAGTCTATTAAAGCCAGACGGGTTTGTTTTTATATGATTATGTAATTTCGTCAGAATTCCATTTCCACATTACCAAATAAGCCCCATGACCGATAGACAACTTATTAGATAATGACATATTTCTGTAAAGTAGCTTGATTTCTTCCGATTCGGATAATGAATGGTTCACCAAGTGTCAACATCGTAATACACACACTAGGTTCACAGTCGCTATACTGTATAATATAATATGTTACTAATCCAGCATATTATGTGTGCCACAGGTGTAACGTGCGTCATTCGCACGTGGGAGGACATGGGATTAGTCCTCTCCGTATACAAAGTATATTTCAACATCCGTGGCCTCCCAACCCCTGTTTGCAATGGCGGACATCAGAGGTGTCTTAGACCTATTTTGTATGTAAATGTTAGGACCTGATCATCATGACCGATCTCATCACACTGGTCACAGACTACTTTCACAGCCACAGCCACTCCAACAAATGAATACCACAGGAGCTAGTGTTTATGTTACATAAGAGCAACAGCGGAGAACCCACTATATCTTTCATCTCCAACTGTTCTTCATATCTTCTAATTCTTCAGCTCTAGATATCTAGTATCCCCTTACCCTCAACAATCGTTCACATTCCCTCCCCACCCCCAACTATTTAAGAACTATAAAGGACGTGCGGCTAATTATGTCTGATTGTATAAATACAAATATGGCTTATTGTTTCTACATTAAGGTTAGTATAATGTCAATTACTACTTATTTTACAGAATTTAACGCCTTACGAGCGAGCCCGTCAGTAACTTCTACTACCCACCAAGCGGGTGGTTTTACCCTAAACGACCTTGTTTCCGTGCTCTTTTTCATGCATAAACAAGAGCCAAAGCGTAATACAATTATGTATCCCTGAAAGGGCGTTAATTGAGCTTTCAAATGACACCAGAACCATCCTTCTACGACCACGCGTTTTCTTGCAACGATCGTGCAAGAAGAGTGCAAAATCCCTAAAATAAGGTAATTTCCTTACATAATTCCCTGTGTAGCAAGGCAGTGAGTGTGGGTGTGTGTGGAGTAAACGTCAGTAGTCGCGCGGGACCCGTGCCGAGCGGTCATGAGCTGAGCTACGCTCCTCCCATCGCTCGTCTCTCTCTCAGAGCCATTATTGCTCAAAAATTGCACACAGAATTAAGTCGGGCCCCGCCACATAGTCCTTGGTTCTCTAGCCCGACTTAAGTCCACCCCCGCTACACAAGGGTTAAAGCAACTGGCAACTGTTATCTAATTGTATACCATATTCCTCTCTATTGATGGTAATATAAAGTTGACATTCCTGTTTCCCCTGGCAAACTACTCACTTCCAACCCCCACACCACCCCCCTCCTCCCCCCACTGCATATTTAGAGACTATTTTGGCCTCTATTGCTCTGTGACACTAGGTTGATATCTGTATGTTTCTTTATAAAGACCCCTTAAACACCAGCTTCCCCACTGCAGCAAAATGCACAAACATAGATCTTCAGGGCTGCCAATAAGATTCCGTTAACATTAATGACCTTATCTTTTCAGTTATAATACCAATATGATTATTTATGATTAACTTGCTCTAAACATAAGGGCTAATAATAATTATTAGGACACTTGAAAACACTAAAAACAAGAATTACAAAATTATACAATAAATACATTAATGTTGGTATGCCTGGAGATCCAAGCAAACTGGATTCAGAGAGAGAGAGAGAGAGAGAGAGAGAGAGAGAGAGAGAGAGAGAGAGAGTTCACAAATAGTTAAGTACTGCATTACAATATTGTAATGCATACTGTATCCATATTGCAATTAAATATTACACTGCCAAATCAATAAATATACTGTCCAGTTGTCATTTACCATAACATAGACATTTGACCTTTCTCCACACATCACTTACTGTATACGAGGTTGAGATACCGAGCTGACACTTGACATGTTAACTAATATTGTAGGTATACCCTTCGAAATGTTGTATACCACGTTTTGAGGTAAAAACTATTAAAGGTATATTACCATAAGAGGTTCACACTAAGTTTCCAAGGTGTTAGTGGCTCGTTACCATCTCCAGCTCACGATGATATGGAACGCTTTACAAAATGGGTGTGGGAAGTGGGTAGAGGAAAATATGTTTCCCGACAAAGGTCTTCACACTAGGCGGACATGTTGTCCAACACATGTGGTTGAAATATAAAACGAAGGTGGCAGAATGGCTCATTGAGGCTATTCAAAAAAACAATTTGTTGTGAAATTACTTAACCTCTCAAAGCATATTTGCTTAATCATATAGGTCAAGCTAATAAGGTGCAAGCATTTACATGCAACATTTGTGTACGGCACCTCTGATGTCCACTATTGTTCTCCCACGTGCGAATCATGCACGCTACCCCTACGGCAAGCAGGCATATATGTTGAGTAAGTAACATACTGTATATATCGACTGAGAACCTAATGTGTGTACGGTATAATTATGATGCTGTCACTTGGTGAGCCATTCCTTGTTTGATTCGGAGGAAAAGAAATACAGAGACCTTGCAGCAATGTTTTTGCTATGGCATTACTGAAAATAAGTATATGTGTCTGCTGAAATTAAATATGCATACAAAAAAACAGAACGCGTTTGGCTAACAGAGACGGCCTTAACATTTGTAAATATTCACCTCTTTCTTTATCATAGAACACAAGCCGACGTTGATAATTAAATATATTTCTGTGTTCTAATTAGTTTCCATAATAAACTACGATTTCTAGTAAATAATCATGCTATTAGGACGCCAATGCTATGGATTAATATATATCAGTCATTAAGTTATGATGACTGTGTAAGGAAAGTATGTGGTGAATGGCTCGGGAAGCCGACAGGTTTATAAAGGAACACAGTTTGTTCTCTTGATGACTTGGGATCGATCTTGGACCAACGGGAGTGTTTGCCGTAGCCTTTATTCTATTGGCTGCAATACCATCCTTCAAAGCCTAAACCTCCCTTAAACCTGATGATTTTTATGTTTAGCTTAGGCCGAGGGCATTTGGAAACAGGTGTGTCATTTCATTTTTCTCACTAGCATATAATCAGGACACTGTGTGCAGACAGACTATAAGCAACGGCTTAGTAAGTCGACAGGTTATGCATAAAAGGGTATATCCTCTCTACTCTATGTGTTTGGGATTTAACCTGAAATGGAACTTGCTTGTTAGAAGAACTAAATAAAACTTGTGTACCCAGTTGCCCTCGGCCTAAGTGCATGTAAACATATATGTCATAAGGGATGCTTAGGTTTTGAAAGGTAGTGGTGTAGGAGTAGAAATTAGGACTGAAACATTGGCTAAAGTTCGATTGTTAGGCTATATAATTACAAAATCAATTCGTGTTCGTTTGTAGTTTACTAATAGAAAAATAATTTACTAGTGGCATTATGAAAATAATAATATATTTGTGGTTGCTCAAACAGTAAGAGCATAAGATATTCTGTACAACCTGACAACACGTAATGCAACTTGCTGTATATACTGTGCTGTACATAGAATAACGTGCATACCATTTTGAAATAACAGTATATAATATGGGCTGTTATGGAAGTTGTTTTAGTTATTTGTTTGAATACATTCAATCAGATAACACCTGTTTCATTATATTCTTACTACCTCTATGATTCTGTATTGATTTGAAAGATCCTTGAGGAATCAAAGGGTTAACAAACTGACTCACTGTTATTAATATTGTGACTACAAGAAACCAGTGTTCAAGGTGAATCAGAGACTATGGATGTAATTGAAAAATATAATACATAAAAAACGTCACATAATTGAAGGTGTTGATAAACAAAGTGTCTCAAAAGTCATCCTTACCATTATTGGTCATATGCTTATCAATCTAGACTCCATACCACAACCATTAATATGAGACTTGGAGAGAGAGAGAGAGAGAGAGAGAGAGAGAGAGAGAGAGAGAGAGAGAGAGAGAGTACAAAGTACAAAGGAAATCAGGCAACAACAGGTCTAGTGACCCTTCTAGGCTGCTTGTCCTCCAAAACACTGTGGATCAAGTGTCCAAACAGTGGTTTAGAGTGGGTAAGGGAACATTGGAAAGGGAACTACTGCCCTGGAACTAATGTCCGTGGCAGGACTAGGAAGTTAGTAGGGGACATATGGGTTAGTAACTGAGGGGAGGAAAAAATAAAGTTATTCATTTACAAACGCAGACAGTGCGGGTTTGATGCGAGATATTTGTCTAGGCGGAGTTTAAATGAATCAACGGTGCTGCAGTCTATAACGTCTCGGGGAAGCCCATTCCACAAGTTGACAACTCGATTGAAGAAGAAATTCTTAGATTCGTGTTAGTTAAAAGATTTACCAATAATTTTGCAACCGTTTCCCCACGTGTAATTAGATTGGTCGATAATGAAGTACTTACTACAGTTCATATTGTCGATGCCTTTGATGATTTGAACACTTGAATTAAGTTACCTCTTAATCTGCGCTGGGTTAAAGGAAATAGATTTAATTCTCTAAGACGCTCTTCGTATGGTTTGTTCTTTAGGCTAGGTATAATTTTGGTAACTCTACGTTGAACTCGTTCTAGCTTGTTTATGTCTTTTTGGTAATAAGGGCACCAGCATTGAACGCAGTATTCCAGAAGAGGGCGGACTAAGGAATTGTAAAGGGTTAGGATAACTTCTTTGGATTTATGCTCAAATGACCTGCCTATAAAGCCAATTATTTTGTTTGCCTTCTTAACAACTTCTGAACATTGTTGACTCGGTTTTAGGTTACTCGATATTGTTACTCCCAGATGTGTTTCTCTGTTTACATTCTTAAGCTGAGTGCCATTCATCGAATAGTTTGCTTTCTCATTTAGGTATCCGATATGTAGTACTTTACATTTATCCGCATTGAAACTCATTTGCCAAATTTGGGCCCAATGTGACAATTTATCTAGATTGTGTTGCATATTGTCAACTTGATCTTTTGAGAGTACGCTATTTGCAATTTTTGTATCGTCAGCAAATGTTGAGATTGTACAGGTGAGACCCTCATCTATGTCGTTGATGTAAATTAGAAAGAGAATTGGTCCTAGTACCGATCCCTGGGGTACCCCGCTACTTACATTGGTCCATTTAGATGCCTTACCGTTTATGACTACTCTTTGCTTTCTGTCGCTGAGCCAATTTTCTATCCATTTCAACACACCGTCTTGTATTCCATGCACTTTTAGTTTTAGCAGTAAACGTTTGTGGGAACTTTGTCGAAGGTCTTTTGAAAATCAAGGTATATAATATCTACAGAGAGAGAGAGAGAGAGAGGGGGGGGGGGGTGACCTGATGAATGCGAGTGTGTATGTGTTAAAATACTAGGGGAAAGAAAGAGTGTGTATGAATTAAAGACTTTATAATGTGATCAAATTGAAATAACTCTTGGTATTTCAATTTAATCAACTAAGCCTTACGTCTGCTATGTTGATCTAAATGCGGTAATCACTAATCAGAGGCCTGATAAACAAAAAGATAGCAGACTGTTATCTCCGTCGCTAGCTGCAAATATATGATCATTACAGATAGATTTAATCTTCTGTAGCTGGTGGGTGAGGGGGTGGACGACGTGAGGGTGGAAGGGAAAATGGAGGAGGGTTTGGAAGGGCTTGGGTGGTTTGGCCTGAGATACCAAATAATGTAATTGCGTGCAATGCTTCTTGTTTAAGAATATTAGGCCTACACCCAAATCACTTGCATCTTGAATTCGCAGACTTTATAATTATGCTTATGAAGACAAGCCACATTGTGCAAGTGAAGAGGAGCCTGGGTGTTGGTTGTTCGTTTGTGTGTGTGTGAGAGAGAGAGGGAGAGAGAGGGGGGGAGGGGGCTTAATTTCAGTGTATTTCGGACGCATTCTACAGTTGCCCAAACCGATCCTTTCTGGATTATCCAGAAGGTTATCATGTTTTGCATTTAACACACAATCTACTTATTACACTATCAGAACATATCGGCAGTTTATTAACTGTAAATATAATATAATACAAAATATATGCATTGTCTAAAATTGTATATCTACTGTTTCCGTGCTGTTGGTATGATCTTCCCTCACCCTGTAGAATCCGTGATACCCATATGGTTCGTGTCCTTTGATTACATCAAGTTATTCATAGGTAATAAATAATATTTTGATTTGTATCCACTGTATCACATAAATCTGCACAATGTATTATTGTAATAAGAAGGCAAATTTGGTATGAAATTATACAAAACTAAGAGATATAGACACTTTCCACAAAAACTAAGAGATATAGACACTTTCCACAAAAAGACAACTGACAACTTGCCAACCAATCAACTCTCTCCCTACATAAGACTGGCAACACCTTTAGTTCATTCATAAAAAAGTGCTTTAATACATTCTTTACTAACACATGTTGCCAGGTACCACCACAAACCTCTACCTCGTTTTTTAGTTCCGCAACTGTACATACTCTCAACTGCTCCATGGTACCCTAATGGTTAGACGAATGTAAGGGGTAATTAATGGGGCACTTAACCACAAAGGAAGTCCTCTCTATAAATTACTCCTGAACCTAGATAAATTAATATTTGTTTTTACCAACCCCCCCAAATTAATTTAAAAATTCACTTAACTAATGAAATCAATGAAAGCAATTAATACATGTAGTACTCCAAGGCCTCAAACCTATTAATACATGTAGTACTCCAAGGCCTCAAACCTATTAATACATGTAGTACTCCAAGGCCTCAAACCTATTAATACATGTAGTACTCCAAGGCCTCAAACCTATTAATACATGTAGTACTCCAAGGCCTCAAACCTAGGATACTCACACCGAACTTCCGTACAGCATTACGCTATCAAGACAGTTAAGGTTTATGCACAAGCCTACGATATATTATGCACAAGCCTACGATATATTATGCACAAGCCTACGATATATTATGCACAAGCCTACGATATATTATGCACAAGCCTACGATATATTATGCACAAGCCTACGATATATTATGCACAAGCCTACGATATATTATGCACAAGCCTACGATATATTATGCACAAGCCTACGATATATTATGCACAAGCCTACGATATATTATGCACAAGCCTACGATATATTATGCACAAGCCTACGATATATTATGCACAAGCCTACGATATATTATGCACAAGCCTACGATATATTATGCACAAGCCTACGATATATTATGCACAAGCCTACGATATATTATGCACAAGCCTACGATATATTATGCACAAGCCTACGATATATTATGCACAAGCCTACGATATATTATGCACAAGCCTACGATATATTATGCACAAGCCTACGATATATTATGCACAAGCCTACGATATATTATGCACAAGCCTACGATATATTATGCATTCTAGAATACTGCATATTAATCTAAGCACATAGGAGAAGGGTCAACACCGTATTTAACGCCATCTGTAATATCGACCGATACTTACCTTGAATGCTATCTTTTACTTTACAATTCTTAACCCACATTAGGGAATCCATATGGCTATATACTTGATCCTTAAAAAACATGACACCTTAAATTAATGCAAAGTAAAACACATACAAATAATAACAGTAATAACGATCGGCATTGTTTTTTTTATAGTGGTCATTTGTAATTTGTTTTATAAGGATCAAGTGTAAAACTTGATGTGGTCTGAGAATTTGCAAAGCAAAAGAAAATTACAAACTAAGTACCGATAGCTAATAAGAATGGCGTTAAAGCTCACCAAAAATCATATCCTGTTGTTGTCGCTCTATAAAGCATGTTAATTATATATATTTATAATGCATATGTGTATATATTTGCTATCATATTTACTCTATAATAGTAAACAAATCCATACAAGATATTTCTATTTTAAGGGGGTGACGATGTCATGTGAGTAGCTCGTAAGCCGATATACAGGCCACTTCACAGTTTATTCTAAATTTGTTCTACAGACATACTAATGTTACAGTCATTCTTATTCCAATACTTGTTAAATTAGCTTTCTTTGGCACCAGATTAACCTCCAATGCAGACTGGTGTACACACCCATATCCTTAGATATATCATATTTAACGTCCAACAGAAAAACACAATAACCAGCTCGGTCTCAGGGTTATCAACACGAAAAACAAAATAGGCCTACCCCTAGATCTATTCTCAAAGGTCGCTAGATAGTAAATAAAAGGCAAATATCACTAGCAGAAGACTAAAATAGTGCTATAATTCGTCACTCGACATAAGATAATATTGCTAGATCAAAGTTAATATCTCTAGATCTAGCGTTAAGTCTCATACAAACCACCCGGGATTCGAGCTTTGGAACTTGTGATCAACAGGCACTCGTACTAACCACTACACCACACTAGCGTTAAGTCAGTTAAATTCGCAACACTGTTCGGTCACACGAACTGCCCTTCGTAAATCGATAATTGGGTGTAGAGCATATTGTAGGGTTCGCACAAACTTAGCATAGACGCCATTTTGACTCCGCTGTAGCCGCACTGTACGGTATAGCCTATCATAATCACTGATTATAATACGTTGTTCTTCGTAAACGTAATTAATAAAGTTATACTACGAATACAAATAGACTGTTTCAATACTTATATAAATGCATATACTGAATCATAACTAAATATTAAAGAAAATTGTTTCTCTTACAGAAAGTTTTCTATGATTGTACAATATAACTGTCTTGCTAGCGTAATGGTTAGTGCGAAGAATTTCAGTGTGAGTATCATAGGTTTGAATCCTTGTATTCATTAGTTTCATTGATTTCATAAATTAGGTATATTTGTAAGTTAATTGGTGGGTTGGTGATAATATGAATTAATGGGTATACTTGTGTACAAATGTGTATAGAATGTCATGTCTACGAGCTTTTTATTTCCTTTTTGGCCGTTATTATATCAAACCAAATATTAATTTGCATTTAGACAATATTATGATACATCCATGGACGAAGTTTTAATGGAATATTCATGAAGTGCCCGAGAATATGTTCGAGCAATATATATCTGGCGTCATTTGGAAACTTGCTTTGAATTGACGAGACTAGTCCTATATATAATTGACGAGACTAGTCCTATATATAATTGACGAGACTAGTCCTATATATAATTGACGAGACTAGTCCTATATATAATTGACGAGACTAGTCCTATATATAATTGACGAGACTAGTCCTATATATAATTGACGAGACTAGTCCTATATATAATTGACGAGACTAGTCCTATATATAATTGACGAGACTAGTCCTATATATAATTGACGAGACTAGTCCTATATATAATTGACGAGACTAGTCCTATATATAATTGACGAGACTAGTCCTATATATAATTGACGAGACTAGTCCTATATATAATTGACGAGACTAGTCCTATATATAATTGACGAGACTAGTCCTATATATAATTGACGAGACTAGTCCTATATATAATTGACGAGACTAGTCCTATATATAATTGACGAGACTAGTCCTATATATAATTGACGAGACTAGTCCTATATATAATTGACGAGACTAGTCCTATATATAATTGACGAGACTAGTCCTATATATAATTGACGAGACTAGTCCTATATATAATTGACGAGACTAGTCCTATATATAATTGACGAGACTAGTCCTATATATAATTCCCAAATAAAGAGTTTGCATCATCTGGCTATACTTTATTTTTGTTTCTATGTGAGTGAGGGAGGCAAAAGGCAGAACTACCTGTAGCGAGTGCCTCCCCCAGAGTTGAAAGAGTGACAGGGCCAAAATAAAGGGACGTTCGAGCCAAACTGCCTAGACACTCAGAGTGTGAAGACATTTAAGTAATTGTTATGCATGTGGAATCTGTGTTTGCCATCTAAGATCAACATATTGAAATTAAACCAAGATGGAAGCCATATACAGTATGTGCAAAACATTATGGTCGTTGGCATACAATTTTGTACTGTACTATATGTTTTACACTATGTTTTGTACTATATACTTTCCAATTTGCTGTTATCTTTTGTTGCTGGCAGTAATTGTTTGTATAATTGTATCTTTTCTATCTTTACAGGGACCCTGAAGGACCATAAGGTGGACGAGCAATCTTGAAGAACCATGGAGAATCCTAGTGTAGTGTACAGCTCAAGAAACATTGATCACACAATATAAGAGCCTCCACTAGAAAAGAAGTTTGAAACTGATTTTAGACTTTGCTTCATTTGCCAAACAAAAGTACCTAGAGACTACACTAACTATATTGAAAACCCATCCGTTCAAGCCATTGACAAACTGATCACAACGACCAGTGAACGTTGTGGGTATGGTGAATCAGAATTGGAGCCCCTGAACAGTCGACTACATGTCTCCTCAGCCAATGAACTGTTAAAAAAAAAATGGTATTTGTTATCATAAAAAAACAAAATAAAAAATGTCACCCTTAAACATGCTGTCGACAGTGCATGGGCTAGATTTGAGAAAGGGACAAATTCAGGAGATGCCACGACTATAGACTATACGTAAGAAGAGAGGACGACCTTCTGCAGCAGAAGGTCGTCCTCTCTTCTTACGTATTGTTGTGACATCTCCTGTGTGCCAAAATTCGCCAATTTTCTTTGTGATCCCGAATTAGCATCTGAACAAAAAATTATCCAGAATTTGGCCCTGGCTAAATTAGAGTCCTGAGCTACATACGGACATTAAACTCATCAAACGATAGTTATTTGCCTTAACAATGTACTCTACACTTGCTATAATCTTATAACTATTATATACCACTTGAATTGAAGTCCAAATGCAGCTCCTAAAGTAATTGTATACAATATTCCACCCGAGAGTCAAGAGCAACTTGTTTGTTTACACACAGATAAGCCCAACTGAGTCAGATTAAGCCTACCGTGACTTAGGCTTAGAGGTACGCTTACACACGGATGTGATATCGCGCTTGAAGAGTCCGAAGACTGAGTCAAGAATAACACGAACACATAGCCCAATTTATTTTGACTCGAATACTCGAATGGTATAAATAATATGTAAATTGAAAGATAATTAAAGTTATTGCCTAAAAATATGTATGCAGTACCTAAACAACTTTATCTATTAAATAAGTTAATTGAAACAAATAATGTAAGATAAATAATTCAAGCTTGAATGTCTGTTGTCTTTATCGAAATGATTCTAATGGAACTCCGGGCATAATAAGTGATTTCAATTCGCATGGATCAATTTTAATGAGTGTAATTTTTTCGAAAGTAGTGAATAAATATCCATTTTACTTGTCTGACACAGAGCGCAAGATCGTGAGGCATTCCTTAAGCTATAATAGAATGCGATTTGATGATATTTTAGTGGTTTTTGAGAGGTATATATGTGACAGGATTAATGAATTCCGCGACAGTGTAATTTGCCATGGTTGTTGTTGTTGTTGTTGTTCCCTAAGCTGCCTGGCCGAACAGCCCCGAGTCCCTGAGGAAGGCCACGGCCACGATCGGGCTTTCCCACAGAGCTCTCATTGAGTGTAGGTTGTGTTGTTGGCGTAAGTGGTTGTGTGAAATGCAGTCTTCTATGATGTGTTTAATGGTATGGGGTGCTGTGTTACATCCCGGGCAGGCGTCGACAACGGAGTCATCCAGTCTCTTCTGATAGCTCAGGAGAGCTGGATGGTGTCCGCATCTCAGCCTGGCCAGGTGGACTCTGTCCTCGCGAGGGAGGGAGGATTCGGAAGGATGGATTTCGGGAGGTCGTGCATGCAGCTGCGTGTTGTCTGTGAGTGAGTGGATGGATTGGCGAGAGATATGAGTATGGATGTGCTTCTGGAAGTTGGTTCGGGGTGGGCAGGGAGGGAGAGAGGACAATAATTGTGTGTGATACCGTGTGCTGGGTGTTGTTTTGATATTTCTTGGTGTCTGTGGGTGTGTTGCCATGTAGTTTAGTGGGTGGTCTTGGTTCGTGGAGGCTGCTGCCAGGAATTGAGTGCCTCTCATGTCCTTGTCATGTCATGTCATGGCACGGGTCCTTGGAGTGGCTTCGGTCGCGCCGGGAATTTGCCATGGTTGTATTTTATGGTGATCCTGTGGATGACGTCAGATTAGCTTCGCGCCATTAACTTGTGAAACAATTGGAAATGTGTTTAGCTATTATTTTCTGATCGTTTTGTGGAAAATAGAGTGAATTAAGGGGCTGCAATATAACATTCACTTCATGTGAATTGCAAGTGCCCTACAAATTCTAAAATTGTGCATGTTAATCTTAGGGAACTCGTGTATAAGGTCCATTATATTGGTAAACCTGACTTTTAGCACCAACAATGATTTTGTAAGTAGCCTAGCATATATTTTTGTGTGAGCTAGGCCTAGCCTAGGGTGTTGTATTAGCCTAGGCCTAGCCTATGATTTGGAGCAGAAATGAGTAGCCTAGGCTTATTAGGTCTAACCCTTTATCCAACAATCTTAAGAAAGCCCACCACTAGTGGTGCTATCCTATGCTGTCAAGGAAGATTTGAGGTTTAACGACAGCAAAAATATATGGGTAAATTTCTATAATTGCACCTATACGACACTGACTTACGGAAGCGAAGCATGGACGTTCGGGAAGAGACTTAGACCACGAGTGAGAGCGGTGGAAATGAGTTACTTGAGAAGTGCGTGCAGAGTTACATGGAGGGATAGACAGACGAATGAGGAAGTAAGAAGGAGGTGTGGTGTGGAGGTAGATGTGCTGGAAAGTGTGAAAAGGAACAACTTGAGATGGTTCGGCCATATGGAACGTATGGAAAGCGAGAGATTGACTAAGAGGGTGTACGAGAGCGAGGTGGAAGGACAGAGAGGGAGAGGTGCACCGAAGGAGAGGTGGAAGGATGGAGTGAGGAAGTATATGAATGAAGGCTGTGCTGGTTGGGAGGAGGGGCGTCGACTGACTGGGGACAGAGGTGCATGGGGGCGGTTCGTTCGTGGCCACCCCTTCGGGGATTGCGGCGTCAGGCAATAGATAGATAGATAGACCTATACGAGCTAAAACAAATATATTGTATTTAACCCGGCAAGCGCGATAGGCCTCACGGAAGGCTTCCTATAGGGAACGCGATAGGCCTCACGGAAGCAGGACCATAAAAAAAGCTTTCCAAAAAAAAAAAGGGCCTATCAAAAAAAAAAAAAATTGTCTCTAGGTGAGATAATTCCCCTCCAGTACTCATCCATGTAAATCTCACCCACCCCCCTCCCCTCCTTCCCCACCTTATTCCCCCCTCCCTCCCCTCCTCAATTATCACCTATTTTCCCTCTTATTATCATCATTTATCGGTTATTTTTCTCTCCCGCGATAATGTAGCACAAGTGGGTTGCAGAAAAGATCGATATGTAACACCCAGACACCAGCCCACACCGCCCCGCTTGTCTCAGTTACCTCACAGACAGCGAGAGAGGAGGGTTGACTGTAGCTCTCTCTCGCCTGACATTACGACCGGGTGGCCAATATCTTCGTTTTTCACCACCCAAATGCTTTTCCCACTTATTTTAGCACTCTTGAAGGTTCATATATACATCATATATGTAAAATAAAAGCATACCGAAAACAAATAATGGTCTATATTGTAAATATAACGAATTCTGTCAGAATCCAAGGCTAGAAATACACAAATAACTACCCTAGCTCCTAGGGCTATTTAGCGCTTAACAGGTTAACAGGAAGGTACGACGAGGTAAGTGATGTGGTATAGGTGGCAATATGCGGAAATGGATTAAAAGGGCATTCCGCCCCCTCTGACAAAAGTCTATCACTGTAGATGTGACACAGATTTTACAATGTTTCAGAGAGACATCAGCCTAACCTAACAACCTTACCTAACCTATCCTAGTATTATGGGTGAGGGCTGCCGCCCCCACACCCCAGCTGGTTGGGTATAACAGTAGAAATCCAGTTGGGGTGGAGCGAGTAACCGTAGATTTTCGTAAGGGGGTCAGAGGGAGGCGGAATGCCCTTATAATCCATTTACGCATATTGCCAACTATACCACACCACTTACCTTGTCGTACCTTCCTGTTAAATACGATAATAATTTGTTTAGCTCGTATAGGTGCAAATATAGAATAATTCCAAAATATGCATAGCTAAGCTAGGCTAGCCTAGGCCTAGCCTATGAGTTCTTAAGACAGACCCCCCCCCCCCCCTACTAGTGGGGAGGGCTACGATAATGAAGATCAAGGAAGATTTGAGGTTAAAGACCGCAAAAAAAAAAAAATAAGCTAGGCTATTGGCTAGCCTATGACAATAACCGTTTGCTGTGGGATTATAGGGATAGCCTAGCCCTAGCCTATAGGATTTGTTGAGGGTCCCTCACGGTTTCACCCCTCCCCAGGACATTAATGAAATTCTTATCTAGACTAGTTCCACAACCCATTATTGTAGGCTATCCCACGGCAGTCAAAATAGACGGGAACATGATTGCGACTTGCGAGCGTGAGAGTAGGCGGGCGTTACGCCCGAATACTACATCCTTATTTTTATTGTTAGGTAACGGTACATAAGCTTTCTATAATAGGCTAATGATTAGACCTAGGCTACTAGAAATGAGAATTTCAGTAAGTCCTGGGAGGGGGCTTCCCCCCCCCCCCTCATCTTATTCTGTACAGTATCCCACGGCAAACGGTTATGCCTAGGCTATATGAAAATTATTGGTTTTGCTCCCTACTGTTGTTGTTGTTGTTGTTGTTGTTCCCCAAGCTGCCTGGCCGAACAGCCCCAAGGCCCCGAGCAGGCCAAGGCCATAACCGTGCACCCCCACAGAACCCTCACTGCCGACCACAATAAAGCCTGGGTGACCGAAGCCACTCCATGGCGGGGAGTTGAGGAGGGTGCGGAAACGCCCAGGAAACCAAAGCCCCACCCAGGGCCCTGTGCCCCTCAGCAATTATGAAGAGAAAGTTGAGGGACAAAGGAAAAAAAATGTGACGCTTTGGCTTCCAATCTAGGTAGACTGGGAGGTCAATCCACGGAAGAGACGCCGTCACTTGAGATCTAGAAAATATAAAAGTAAAAGGAACAGTCAGAGTAAGCTATGGGTATGGCAGAGATCGCTCAGTTCTCACTCTGATAGACCAGCCCATCACCAGGCTCCCTACTGTTAAAATATAGGCCATTATAATTTCAATAAGTCCTTGGGGGGGGGGGGGGGGGGGGGGGTCCCTCGATTTAGGCTATTCTTCCCATGGCAAACGGTAATGGGAAAATTAGCTAATGAGGATTTTGCCCCCTACTGTTAAAATGGTAAACCAGACTTTTAGGACCGACAGCGATTTCATTTTTGTTTTCTTTTTTTTTTTCCTTCAGATATAGTGTTGTTTTATACTGAAGAGAAGCTGAAATGAGTATTTACCCATTATACAACAATCGAAAAACACGCTAGTTCAGGGAAAATGAGGGGTTAAGAGCGTAAAAAGACATTAGCCTAACCTAACAACCTTACCTAACCTATCCTAGTATTATGGGTGGGGGCTGCCGCCCCTACACCCCTGCTGGTTGGGTAACAGTGCAAAAATCACAGTATTATGGGACATACCTTACTCCGGCAACGAGTGGCAGTGAGAGGGCCGAGAAGTTCACAACAATAACATGAGTGCGTATAAGTTAAAATAATAAATCATTGTATTTATTACCCCTTAATTTCTGAAAGTTCAAACCTATGCGAGAAAATCTTAATCTTGCTGTTACTTAGCCATCACCCATTAAGATTGCACTGCTAGCTGTGGTGCGTATTTTAGCGTTTTATTTTGTTTCTCCCTTATAATACATTTCAGCTCTTAATGACATATATAGGAATGATGTTTATGATCTACCGGACCTATTAGGCCTAAACAGATCGATGGGCTAATATAACTGTCGGACCAAATCATCAGTATAACCGTTAAAGTATATGACTTAGCCTATTATCGCTTTTTATCCCTCAATTTTTCATATCCCTTCCCACTATCAGGGGTCGTTTCTTAACATTGATGAGCTTCATAAGAGTACACTGTGCCGGTACCGTACTGTACTGCAGTTCTAGAGTTCTCGGTCATGATTTGGGTATCACTGAAGACTACTTTCGCAGTCTTACCGTTATTATATATTTTATATTTTTTCTTATTTCATATAGGCTAGGCTACCGGTAACTTTTTAGCCAGAATACCGGTACAATAAGACTGTTCAGATCAGCATACCGCCTACAGTGCATTTTTAGATTTCCAGGCCAGGACTTGGGTATCACTTAGAAAGCTTTCTATAGCCTTATGTACAATTATTTGCTTTTTATTTATTCAAGGAATATAGTACAGTAGTTTATTGTTCAATTGCTTATAGCATAATGTTATGAGTAGAAAATGTGCATTACCTTACCATAACCTAACTTCACTTAGTCTTAGTGTCCAAAGTAGGGGCTGCCACTAGCCTACTCCTACAGTCCACACACCCACTAACTAACCTGTTACCAATACAGTATAGGCTAATTGGCATGTCTTGTCATTACTATAGCCTAACCTAACTTAGTCTTCACGGGGGTAACGAAGACTTTATTGAGTATTTTCGGCATTAGTAGAATCTTGGGTCTTTTAAAGTTGTGAAAATTATGATGAGTTTCTACCAGGTATTTTGTACTCAGCCCAGGGAAAATAATAGACAAACAAATGTTCTAATCAAAGTTTATTTATGAAACTTGGTATATATATTAACCAGTACCGGTACAGTAACTTGTATCATATGAAAGGATATAAATTAATTATGTAATAGGCCTACTTCTGGGAATGCAATAACAAATATACATGAAATCTTTATTGGACAAATTACAATACAAAGAAATGGACTGCCAAGAATAATTTAAAAAAAAACAGTAATTATAGGGAATAGGCTCGCACCCTTATTTTTCATGTTTTTACTTCCAGTGTTTTCATGGTCTTAGTTATAATTCCAATGTGGGATACACGATGGGTTGAGGGGGGACTTTGCCCCCCTCACCCCCCCTTGAATTATTGAAATCATCATCTATGTTGCCAGCAGGGGGTAAATATCGATTAACTGCATAACAAAGGCGTTTGTAAACAGTGAGGATGACTGAAAGAGCTCTGAGATTGATTAGAATGGACGTTTTTTCTATAAATATCGGGATTTATAGATGTGATCAAAATTATTCTCCCACAGTGGATTATACATGAGTACAGTATAAGTATTCCATAAACCTACATTGTCCCTAATAAATTATGTATAATAAGGCTGCGAGCCTATTCCTTATAATTACCAAAAACACAAATTAATGGTCCTGACAGGCAACCAGGTCCTCTAGTATCCTGAACATACATAATATCCCTTTTCCCTACAATTAATATTCATTCCGTTTAATATATTTTGAGCATGTATTGTGCGTATATTTACCTACACATCTCAACAAATTTCCGGTGGCCGGGGGGGCTACGCCCCCCGGACCCCTGTTTGGAAGCGGGGGGCTCCGCACCCCCTGCAGATGCCCCACAAAATTGATCCTGGTCAGTGTGACGCCTGCAGCTTGGCAGAACGCCATGTGGGCTCAGCCGCTCGCTTGGCCACTCGCTAGTACTCGCCAGGGCAAGGTATTTGGCTACAGCCTATCTACAATGTTGTTCTTTCTTTCATAGTGTTCGTGTTGTTGCAGAAAGTCCCGTGGTGGTCTTTATTTTCGTCTGTGACAAGGGGAAGTATTTTATATTATGAGTGGAACATAAGATGCATTGTATATAGTTAAGAAGAGAGAATAATATAGGCAGTGGGGTGGTAGTGTGTGCGTGAGTATACATGTGCTGCCTCCTCCTCGCTGTAGGCTCGCGTGCGTGCCTTCCCACACCTCTTGATTGGCTGGTGGTTCCTGGCGCCTTCTGCAGCCCTGCTGCCTGGTGACGTAGCGGCCTGTGATTGGCTGACCACCATGCCTTTGTGTGTGATCCTAGGGGTCCCGAGGAGTTACTCTCTTCAGAGCTTGCCTGACCAGCATACCCTTCACATACCCCTTGCACCTGTCTCCCGACTTCTACTTATAGAGCACTTTCTCTCTCTCTCAACTTCTTACCTCTCATTCTTCCACTCTATTTAATATCATAACTTCCCTTTGGTTCTGCACGATTTCATATATCGGCCATCGTATTATATGCTGAAGCTCTCAGATTTTTATATGATTAGTTAGGCATTTTGGAAGGGTTACCATTTTGTCTGTAGAGGTTCGACACACTCACGGTGTCTCCCTTCCTGTATCTTGGTGGTCTGCTGGGCTATTTAATGCTAGACTGGGATAAGGCTACTGGTGTTGCGATTTCCGTTGTGTACTAGGTGTTGTTGAACCTGTACAATCGCAACTGATACGTGGGAAGCCTAGGTTGTCTTTCTGACTGTGTACCTTGTGAGTTTAGCCTTGTGCTGCGAGTGAGGGCTTTTGCCACTGCCACCCAACACTTTGCTAACTCGTTTGTTTGACTTTAAGAGGGTCGCCAGGAGAGAACCAGATACTAGCGATCTGGATCTCTCAATAGAGCACCCCGTCAATTAACGTAGTTTGGCCGCACAGCCTTAAGGACTTCGCTAGGCTACGAGCCGCTTGCTCAGCCATTGTTTCCTAGCCTACTACATCCCAGCTAGACTTTATTCGCCTAGCAGACACCAGATTTAGATTATAAACTCCTTATGTTATGTATGCATTATTATTCACGGCATTTGTTAGTCTAGGATGTTGTTGAGTTGCACAACCCTAGTAGGCTGTTTCGTTGATGAGGAAGTACTTCTTTTGCGGTTGGAGTTCCTACTATTGCGCAATTATTATTATTCCCGTGCCAGTTAACCCTATATGTCCATGCAATTGTCATATCCTGTTCCTGCTTCATATAACAGTTCAAAATCCGATACGATCATCTTACCCCAGCATCAGACTTTCTTCAGAAGATTCCTGCTCGATGCTTTGGGACTTTCGTTCACTTTCTTTAATATAGGAGTGACAGTGTGTTATTGCTTAGAGTAACGTTAAATATACCTTCTTCTAGTTTGTATTAAATCATTGCAGTGATTTGATTCAGCTTTCTATCTTTTTCCTTGTACACTTTTGTAATGTACTTGTATGTTGTTGTGACCAGGCTGTATCAGAGATCATCAGCCTGTAGTAGTAGTGCACTTATACCGAGTTATAAGATACCCCGCTATCGCAGATTTAACTCTGGAGGCTATAGGTGCTTTTGTGTGCCGGCATTGTAAGTTCGAGGGTTGGATCTAGTGTTACCGTTGTGGCTGTGTGCCTTTCTAGTCCAGTGATTAACCTCTGAAGTGCGCATGGGGGTAATTGGAAACGTCCCCCTGTGCTGACGTATTTGAGGTGTTTCCGTCACTAAAATATTCATTGTGCCATTAATAGCATTAATACTTATCCATATGCGCCTATTATGGGTTGATTATAAAGGTATTAACCTGAAACAACAATAAAACGAGTGAAAACAGCGTTTGGATGGTCAAAATCGGAGATATAGCCCGCGAGTTGTATAATGTATGGGTGAGGCAACCTGCTTTCCCGCCAATTTCCCCCAAGGCCACTGAGACACAGTCGATCGATACTCTCTCTCTCTCTCTTGCACTCGCTTGCCATCAGTGATGACAACACCCTGCTTGCAACTCGCTAATGTTAGCACAAAAATATACCTCAGAATAAGGGAATAACAGGGAAAATAGGTGATAACTGAAGGAGAGGAGGAAAGTTGGGAAGGAGGGGAGGTAGAGGACTGAGATTTTGCATTGCCCAGGGGCCAAAAAAAAATAAAAAATAAATGTTTTTTTTTTTTTTTTTTTTTTTTTCGATGTCAAAAGTTGATTTTTTTTTTCACTAACTCATAAGAGTCTCCCCGCAGTCCGCCGGGGGAACTCTTAAGAGTCTCCCCGCAGTTCCCGGGTTAAGAGCCCTTGTTTTATACGAGACCCGGTCGTAACAAATGGCGACCTTGCTTAGGATTTTGTGAACTTAGAGAAATATTGCAGGAGTGTTGTGGTCTTTTGTTTTTGTTTAGAGGAATATAGTGGACACGGAGAATTTTTTTGGCAAGTAATATAACACTTAAGAGTCTTCAAGCATTTTTGAGTGAATAGTGCTACATAAGAGTTTAGGTACTTCTCTTTTTTTTTATATACGTTGAGAATTTTCGGTGGACAATATGTCGGACGACGGATCAGTGTACAGTGCGGACACAGTACGGGAAACAGACTCTGAGGTGCAGCAGCGGGGTTTGTCCGAAGGCATTAGAGTTATAACTAGTAAGGAGGATGCAAGGAAGTTTCTGGAGATACCTATTACTGTTGACCGGGTGTCAGGGATTGATCGGTATGGTCTCCAGTGTTTGGCCACGGTCATGGGGCATGTGGGCACTAGCAGCATGTCGAGAGGTGACCTGGTGGCCTGTGTGCTCGGCGGGGTGCATGGGGCTTCGAGTGGAGCGGGAGCTGGGGCACCTTCGGCCCAGCCCCCATTCCACTCGACTCCTACCATGGCGCCCCCTCGGGCTCAGGAGCCGGGTACGTTCCCGCAGGCCGATAGTCACTGGCAGCGTGGTTTGCACTAGGGTGAGTCTCCAATTGTTGCATCTCCTCCTCGAGGTTTAACTGCAGATATGCTCTTCCAGATAGAGATGGCTAAGATTCAGCAGCAGCAGAGGGAGTCTGAGCTTAAGATTCAGGCTGAGGAGAGAAAGGCTAGACATGAGGTTGAGCTCAGGATTCAGTCTGAGGAGAGAAAGACCATGTACTGTGCAAACATAGATCTTGAGTAGTCTAGGGTGGAGTCGACACTGCAGTGTCTCGGTTCTGGGAATCGAGGTCTTGATCAGTCTTTATCGCACCTTCTTAAGTTAGTCCCTGTATTTGACGAGTCGGGTGTCACTGAATTTGTTATGCGTTTTGAGAAGAAGTGCCGGGAGCACCAATGGCCCGAGGTTAAGTGGGCAGCCCTTGTTTCCTCTAGGTTAATTGGCAAAGGACTCAAGGCATATGATGCGTTGCCCTTGGAGTCTTGCATCGATTATGAGGTATTGAAGGAGGCTGTCCTGCGGGCATATGAGTTACAACCAGAGACGTACAGATTGAAGTTCCGGGGTGTAACGAAGGGTCGTGAGTGCACCTTTCTTGAGCATGCCCGGGATCTGTCCGATGCATTTAGAAACTGGCTGCGTTCTGAGAAAGCATCGACGTTTGAGGAGTTGAAACAGCTGATGCTTCTAGAATTTTTGTTTCAAGTGTACGGGCGGCGATCTGACGTTGAATCTTAAATAAAAGAACCCGAAAACTCTTTAGGAGGCAGCTGAGATGGCTGACCTTCGGTTATCTTTGATTCTTGGGTGCGGTCTTGCACAGAGAAGTGATGCAGGCTATAAGGAGCGTAACCCTCCCCCTCCCCGAAACACTGATACACATAATTACACTAAGAACAAGAGCAACGACACCAAAACTGACCATAAACCTAGTACCGTCCCGTTTAAGGAGGGTCAGTGCCCTTCCCCACCTCATGGGAAGCCCAAGGGGGAGTTAGAGTGTTTTCATTGTCATGAGAAGGGGCATTTTGCAAGAGCCTGTCCAAGCAAGCTACCTAATGCAGTTGTGTCTTTGGCTCGCAACATTGGGGTGTCCCCGAAGTCGTCTGAGTTTGCCCGGGGTATAACGTCAGAGGCTGGGACACAGCCAGTGGAGAAGAATCCGGAAGGCTCGAACCCTGTCCGCGATGTCTTTTGTGACCATCGAGGGCATGGCTGCGTGAAGTGGGCTGGTAAGAAGCATGGAGTTGAGCTGTTGCGAGACACGGGTGCCTCTCAGACTTTAATGAAGAACATTACTGGTAGACCAATAAACGCGGCACGGGTAGTTGTGGTGCAAGGTATCAATGCTATCAGGTCATACCCGTTGGTCAGGATGGAAGTGGAGGTAGATGGTGTGACACAAGAGTTGGATGTGGGAATTGTGGAGAACTTGCCTGTTGGGGGCGTCGACCTCCTTCTCGGCAACGACTTTGCGGTGCCTACTTCTGAGGTTTCCCCCTTAGTCGTTGCCGAGAAGCCGGCCGACGTGAGTAGGGAGGAACAGGAGTGGGTAGAGAAGTGTCAAGTACAACCTATGGCGTGCATTGTTACAAGACCTCTTGCATCCAAAGTGTCACAGCCTATTCCTCAGTCTTCTGATCAACGGAGGAACGGTCGGAAGAAGACGGCTGATGTTGGTAAAAGTTTGGAGAGTTTAGTACCAGCAGCGCTTCTTGGCGACTCAGTATTGGCACCATTGTTGGAGTCTGGAGAAGCCCCAGGACCTGTCACAGCTAGTGAGGAGGTAGGGCAGGAAGAGACTCTGAGGCAGTAACGTTACACACAGAGAGAAAAAAAGGTTGCTCAGTTTGATATTGAGGGAGAACTTGGGTTGCTTCGGAAGCATTTAGACAGGTTGGTTCCCTCAGATATTTTAAAACTGCAGTTGGGTGATCCGGAAGTTCAGAAGTGTGGTAATGGTGCTGTCGAGATCAAACACGAGGACGGGGAAACATGTTATGTGAACCTGTTGGAGGAGTTTGTGAGGCAACCACCTGAACAGCCTACTGTCCCTGCGTTGGTCTGCAGCGGCCAAGGTGGAGAAGGAGAGGGGGGCAGTAGGGCACAGGTGGAGGAGAGTAGGGATTGTCATGTCTCGGCGGAGCAGTGGGCGGGGGACACAAGTCTGGTGGCTGTGGAAGCGCTAGAGCACCTGCCTGAGTAGCAGTGTGCAGCGCTCCAGCACCAGCTCGGTTCATACCCCACTGGTCGTGCCGAGCCCCTGAGCCTCACAACTCGGGCGGTGCAAGATGTTCCGCGGGCAGGTCACGTGAATGTTGAAAGACCGTTAGCCTCGTTTCGGTGGTTCAAGGTGGGCGACGAGGCTTGGACATGGTTGTCAGGTCAAGGTCGACCCATGGCTGCCAAGAGTGGTGGTCAGAAGGAGGACATTGAGCAGATTGGTGAGTTTGGCTGTGGAGTGGATGTGCCCGGTCGTCGTATAGCCTCCCAATGCTGCTCTAGTTGAATGCAACAGCCCTACCATAGACCGACTGTATCTGGCCATGTCGCTAAAAGCGGTGATGCTGCGCAGGCAGATGTAGTTGAAAGGAATGCGGGGGTGCGCATGTACGGTATCGGCGGGGAAGCCTTAGCAATAATGAACTATGGGAGTGACTGCACAGGTGGTACTGATTGTCCCTCTCATGACCTGGCTGTTCTAGGGACGAAGGTGGAGAAGGAGGGAGACTACAGGGTAGAAGCTGCGGTCTCGGCTGGGTTGTGGGAGGGCACTAGGCATGTTCTGAGAGATAAGTTGTTTACTAGGCTGTGGCAGTGCATCCGCATGTTTGTTGCTTCTCAAGGCCTGATGTACGGGGTAGAATCCGACAGGGAGGCTGGAGACAGTGCAAGGCTCAGTTTAATTCCCTACCATATAAATCCTGCTCGACAGCCTGTGGTGCAAGCAGAGCTGGATTACGTGTTGACGAAGGGTCTGAGGGATAAGGAATGTCGTGAGTGGTCGTTGCCTGTAACTTTGCAACCTGTGTTAAGTGGCAAGATCAGTGAGTGTGTTGATTGCGAGAGTGTGTGTGCATTATCCCTGACAGACGCCTATACCTTATCGAGAGTTGACGACACCATAGACCGCATCGGGGCTGCATCACTAATCACGAAGGTAGAACTAGTGAAAGGTTATTGGCAGGCCCCGTTGCCAGAAAGAGCGAAGAGAAGTGCCAGTCTTGTGATGAACTGGGCAGTTTATCAGTGTCAGGTGTTGTTGTGCTGCCGGAACACAAGTTGGATGTGTGGCATGCTAAGGGCACTGATAATGTTTTGGCTGATTGTTTGTCACGGGAGGGTTTGTTTGCAGGAGAACCCTCGCCGTTCAGTCAGTGTGTGTTGAGAGTGGAGTAAAATAGGCTTGCCCCTGTAAGTGCAGCCGCCATAAACATATTAAAAATGAAAATTCTATAAAAACTCTTTCTTTAACCTCTCCGCGGCACACAGTTTTTTTTTTACACCTATGTACTGTGTGCATGTATGATGATTTTGGGACCCATTGCCAATTTCGATAAAAAGTACATCGCGTGTAGGGAATGTTTGCGTGCATCGGCCCATACATATTTGACCCCCCAAAAAATGTCTGGGGGGGGGGGGGGGGAACGGTCCGTAGTTGAAAAATGTGGAGCGAATGGCACCGCACGGCTAGATTGTCATCGAGCGGCGAGATATCCCGGCCGAATTTTCACGCGCCCAGGGGATAGAACCTGAGGGAGGAGGGGGTGGGTTACCGCGTAATATCACGTATATATCCTTTTTTTATCCCTTTTAGGCTATGCAGAGTATGTATACGTGTGTAGGCCACCCATATAACAATGAATATGCCTCATAGTGACCAAAAATTGCAATATATAAGGGAATTATCAATGAATTTTTAGGCGGGAATGAAGACGGGTTGGAGGTTTGGCGGCAATTTATGAGATGAGAGTGTGATTTGCGCTATAATATCACGTATATCTCGTACTTAGAGCACTGTCATACAGACGTGTACGTATGTAGACGTCCCATATAACAATATATATATACCGCATAGGCTATAGACCAATTCATGCGATATTTACGCACATTATCAATGAGTTTCTATGCGTGAACCAAGGTGTGATTGAGTTTTGCTGGGAATGGAAAGGGGAGAGGGTGTGTTGCGCCATAAATATCACGTATATCTCGTACTTAGAGGACTGTCATGCTATAATACAGACTTGTATGTATGTAGACGTCCCATATAACAATATATATACCGCATATAGACCAATTCATGCGATATTTATGCACATTATCAATGAGTTTCTATGTGTGAACCAAGGTGTGATTGAGTTGTGCTGGGAATGGAAGGGAGAGGGTGTGTTGCGCCATAAATATCACGTATATCTCATACTTAGAGCACTGTCATGCTATAATACAGACTTGTACGTATGTAGACGTCCCATATAACAATATATATACCGCATATAGACCAATTCATGCGATATTTGGTATTTACGCACATTTACAATGAGTTTCTAGCAGACGGAAGCCTAAAAGGGTGGGTAGGGGTGGGTGGGTGGGAGGGAGGCAGGGAGTGAGTCGTGGAGAGAGTGAAGGCAGGGAGATCTATCAAGAAACATACGCAGCTGTGTGACAATTGTGGAGGCGCCCGAGGCGTATGGATGTCTTGTGATTTTGAACCTTATGTCTAGCAGGTGTCTGGGGTTCGTTGCCACCCAGAGGTCTACAATAACATGAGTCATGAATGGAGAGAGAGAGAAAGTGAGACATACGTATGTCGTACGTATAAATGGCTTTCAGAATTGCATTTTTATGCAAGCAGACATTGCATTTTAGACACATGTGAAGTACCACAGAAATATGTAGGCCATTGACTGTAAATAAAGTACTATATTAGCTCCTATCAAAAAGGTTAACCGAGGGTGGTCAGTAATTAACCTTTTTTGATAGAGAGCTAAATATAGACTGGTGTCGCCTGACACTTGCGAAAGGGTCGATTGCCACCAGAAAACTTATATTTATTTATTTCCAAGTAATATGCAATCTAAATGTATATTCGAGACCTACTCCAAGTATTTGTATGACAGTCATGACTATGTATAATCCAATATATGCGCGTAAGGGCGTAGGCGAGATATAAGAAAGATGGTTGAGCAATTTTCGACACCCACACAGTTTTTATTCATTATTATTTACAATATTATACAATACAAATGTATTTGTGAAGAGTATTTTATGCATTATTGTATTTATACAAATTTTGTTCCCAGACAAAGCTGCTGTGGCTGGAGGGAGCGGCAAGGGTCACCCACTGACCGCTTGACCGTGTGATAATGACTGGAGTCACACTGAGAGGGGCAATTTTGCTGAGTGTTTGGGCAATTTTTGACAGAATAAAGTTATATAATTAATAATTTTTGACAGAGACAAACTTGTTATAAACCTTTGCATGATATAATTGATAATCCCATCAATTTACAAACGTAAATTGGTGGGATATTTTTTTTTTTTTTTTTATATGGTCATTTCGATTGTAGACACAAAGTTTTGAGTGACATTTGGTATGAGTTCCTGTGGCATGGTTGGTAAGGTCGCGGACTGGAAAACTCAAAGTGTGGTAGGGTAGTGGGATCGAATCTAAGAGGGGGTTATGGGGAAGGTTTTATAATGTTTAGATACATTTTGATAAAACAAAATGTTTACAAGATCATGCCATTGTATTCAAACAATATGAAATATTCATAGAATATAAAATATCATATTGTAAGAATACAATGACATGACCATGTTTTTTTTTTTTTTTTTTTTTATTATCTTAGTAGGTTTGACAGGATTTATTGAAACATTTATTTTGGTACAATTCATTTGAGGTAAGAAAATATATACACATTACTTTGGCTATAACAAACATATATATTGATATACTAAAAAAGAAGGCATATTACATGGAAATCTTTGAAACTTATAAACTAAATAATGAAAGATACAATTATATAATGTAAAAAGCTATATCACAGGGACATCTTTAGAACTTATACATTATATAATATATATGTAACATTATGAGGTAGCGTGATCAATTTGGTCAGGTCAGGTAAGGTAGGGCGCGAGTCCAGGGCAGGGCAGGGGGCGAGTCCAGGGCAGGGCAGGGCAGGGGGCGGCACTCAGTAGATTTTATACATGTGGTAGTCCCTGAAGCAGTCACCCAATCAGAGTGCAACTTTGCACTCGGCGCACATTGAGGTGACTCTTTTGGCTACGTGGGGTTTCCTGACACTGGTGCTGCAGACGTGGCACTGCACCTGCCTGTGACGAGTGCCAACCAGCTCAGTGTTGGTTGGGTAGTGTCTTTCGACCCCCATCTGGATGCGGTCAGGGACGTGATCTCCAAGCCATGCCGTACGTCTGTGAGTGGTGGTGCCATACTTCTCCAGGAGTTGATATGCAACGTTGTACACAAACTCCCGGAATTTTAGTTTCTGGTTTGGGGCCATCGCTCTCTTCACCAACCACAAGTTGTAGGCATTGAGCATCGTGATGTCAACTAGGTGGAGGAAGAGCTTGTGATACCACTTCACAGTCTTCCTCAGACACTCAACACCTGACAGTTGACAGTCAGACTTGTCCACCAGGCGAATGTTCTTTGTGTATTCCACTACCATGTCGGGCTTATAGATGGTCTTCTTGGTTCGGTAGTGGATTTTACCAGAGTCCATCTGGGCACCTGTGTGGACTGTGGAAAGCAGGTGAACGTCTCTTTTGTCCTTCCACTTCAGGGCTACCACTTTCACAGACCTTTCCAGTTGCTTGTACTTCTGCCCCCTTCGTCGCCTTCTTCGGACATGCCTCTCGCGGTGTTCCTGGGCCAGTTCGTCTTCAGAAGGTGTGTCACTGGAGGAGGCATCTGACAGAGGAATGACATCACCTGTGAACTTGGGCATAAACTTTCTTGTCTTTCTGACAGTCCCACATGACCCCGTTTGGTTGTCATGAAGAAACTGGCAGAGAGCAGGAGAAGTATACCAGTTGTCAGTGTAGATGATGTGGCCTTTGCCCAGGTAAGGTGCCAACATTTTCCTGACGATGGCATCTGACATGCCCATGGGGTCACCGGCAGCAGCTTTCGGTACGTCAATATCAGTTCCTGTATACACGATCATGTCGAGCACTATTCCAGTTTCACAGTCGCAGAACACGAAGAGCTTGATTCCGAACCTATGCCTTTTCAAGGGGATATACTGCTTGAAAACAAGACGTCCTATGAAGAGCATCAATCACCAAATTGAGGAAGGGGTAAAAGTATTTCCTATACCTCTCCAACAACATGGTGAACACATCCCGAACTTTCCATATCCTGTCAATCCTGTTAGGATTTTCGTTGTCTGCAAAGTGCATAAATCTTAGCAGCAACAAAAATCTGTCACAAGTCATGAACTTATTGAAAGTTGGGGTGGCGATGAGAGGGTCGTGCTTCCAGTAGTGTTGCAACACATGCTTCTTGCAAAGAGGCATGAGGAACAACAATGCAAAAAACGTCATGAATTCTTCAACAGTCGTATCCACCCAGCCTCGTATTCTCGCTTTTGGAGAAATGACGTCCAATTTGCCAAACACCCACCTGTAGTAGGCGTTTGTTTGGGCAACGATGTAAGTCATTACCTCCAAATCGAAAAAAGCGAGGAAGAACTTGCTTTCGTTTGAGTTTTCGTCACAGGGCCAGTCATCAGTTGTACCTGACGTACCAGGATTGAACTGGGGCACGTCAGGCACAAAATTGACCCCGTCAGACCACTCAAACGAAGGCATGCCAGGGATCGGAATGTCGTCTCCGTCTGCTTCTGCGTCTGAAATATCGCTGCCATGTTCGCGATACAACACAGCATCATCATCACCCTCCTCTTCACTAGACAGACGCCCTTCTTCATTTTCATCACCGACGTCTGACTCACTTCCACTTTCCACTCCCAAATCCCCCCACCCTTGGTCCCGTGCTAGGGCGTCGTCGTCGAAACCTGCAGGGCTGCCAATGCCCTGCGAATCACCACCAAACAGCAGGGCAGCGTACTTGGATGGTGTCAGATTTGTTCTGCTCGCTCTAGCACGTAGGGGCGTCTTATGGGCAGGGGCAGGGGCAGAAGAGCCGGCAGGGGCTTCGGCAGGGTCGGCGTCGGCAGGGGCGGCAGTGGTGCGTGGTGCAGTGGGCCTGGAGGCAGGCAAGATGATGGTGGTGCCTGTCGTCCCTTTCCCTTTCCCTTTCCCTCTTCCTTGGGCAGGGGCGGCAGGGGCAGCAGGGGCGACATGGGCAGCAGGGACAGCAGGGCCAGCAGTCGCTTTCCCTCTCCCTTTCCCCTTCCCCTTCCCCTTCCCTTTTCCTTGGGCAGGGGCAGCAGGGGCGGCAGGGGCAGCAGGGGCGGCAGGGGCAGCAGGGGCGGCAGGGGCAGCAGGGGCGGCAGGGGCAGGGGCAGCCGGGCCAGGAGCGGCTGGTGGTGGTGGTGGCAGGGTCACTGTGGCAGGCGTACGGGTTCTCTTCCCTACGCCCGTGCTTTTGATTCTGCCTGCTCCCGCAGGTTCTGCAGCCCTAGGGCGGCCTCCTGCGTCGCTGGTACTGGTGGCAGGGGTGGCAGTGGTGGTGGTAGTGGTTGTTGCAGTGGCCTGGGTCGTCGTGGCAGTGTCCCCAAAGTCCAATGACCTCTGTGCCATTGCCCTGCTTGCACGTGTTTTACGTGCTTTTGGTGCTGGTGCTTCGTCCTCCGAGCTGTAGGGCGTGTCGTACTGGTAGCTAGGGTTTCGGGTAACCACCCTCTGCCTTCCACGGCGGCTGACACTACCAGAAGGAGGGCTGGTTGCGTCATCAGGGCGCGAGCGTGAGGGACGTGTGGGCTCCATGACTAGTGCTTGGGTTCTGGCGCAGTGGTGCTTGTACTAGTACGGGGCGAGCGTGTGGCTGGGTGGTATCGAGGGTTGCCATGTAGTACTACACCCACACCAATTTGTAGCCGCCTGCCTATAAACCCGCGGTTTTGGTACGTGTTCAAAAGCCTTACTCTTAAGAGTCTTCCCGCAGTCCGCCGGGGGAACTCTTAACCCGGGAACTGCCGGAAGACTCTTAAGAGTTCCCCCGGCGGACTGCGGGAAGACTCTTAAGAGTCAGAAAGAAAAAAAATCAACTTTAAACATCGGATTTTTTTTTTTTTTTTTTTTTTTTTTTTTTTGGCCCCTGGGCCATGCAAAATATCACTCCTCTACCTCCCCTCCTTCCCCACTTTCCTCTCCTCCTTCAGTTATCACCTATTTTCCCTGTTATTCCCTTATTCTGAGGTATATTTTCGTGCTAACATTAGCGAGTTGCAAGCAGGGCATTGTCATCTCTGTTAGCAAGCGAGTGCAAGAGAGAGAGAGAGAGTATCGATCGACTGTGTCTCAGTGGCCTTGGGGGAAATTGGCGGGAAAGCAGGTTGCCTCACCCATACATTATATAACTCGCGGCCTATATCTCCGATTTTGACCATCCAAACGCTGTTTTCACTCGTTTTATTGTTGTTTCAGGTTAATACCTTTATAATCAACCCTTAATAGGCGCGTATGGATAAGTATTAATGCTATTTATGGTAAAATGAATATTTTAGTGATGGAAACAGCTCAAATACGTCAGCACAGGGGGACGTTTCTAAATACCCCCATGCGCACTTCTTAGGTTAAGAGTCTTCCAGCAGTTCCCGGGTTAATAGTTAAATTTGTTTAAGTATGTTATAGCTAAAGTTCTGAGTCGAACCTGTGCTTCTCTCAGAAGGCTGGGCTAGTAGAAGCTCGCTCTAGGAGCATAGCAGTATGAATTAATTAAGCTATTGTGTTGGGAGGGGTTGTAATTTTTTGGTGTTGATGAGAACGTAGCTTTGCCTTCTTTGTTGCGAAGTGATTAGGAGTGGCGAGTCTTATCGGCGTTCTGCTTGTCAGATATGGAGCTCATGGTTGAGCGTCTAATATCTTGGGGGGTGTGCGACGCCTGCAGCTTGGCAGAACGCCATGTGGGCTCAGCCGCTCGCTTGGCCACTCGCTAGCACTCGCCGGGGCAAGGTATTTGGCTACAGTCTATCTACAATGTTGTTCTTTCTTTCATAGTGTTCGTGTTGTTGCAGACAGTCCCGTGGTGGTCTTTATTTTCGTCTGTGACAAGGGGAAGCATTTTATATCATGAGTAGAACATAAGATGCATTGTATATAGTTAAGGAGAGAGAATAATATAGGCAGTGGGGTGGTAGTGTGTGCGTGCGTATACATGTGCTGCCTCCCCCTTGCTGTATGCTCGCGTGCGTGCCTTCCCACGCCTCTTGATTGGCTGGTGGTTCCTGGCGCCTTCTGCAGCCCTGCTGCCTGGTGACGTAGCGGCCTGTGATTGGCTGACCACCATGCGTTTGTGTGTGATCCTAGGGGTCCCGAGGAGTTACTCTCTTCAGAGCTTGCCTGACCAGCATACCCTTCACATACCCCTTGCACCTGTCTCCCGACTTCTACCTATAGAGCACTTTCTCTCTCTCTCAACTTCTTACCTCTCATTCTTCCACTCTATTTAAAATCATAACTTCCCTTTGGTTCTGCACGATTTCATGTATCGGCCATCGTATTATATGCTGAAGCTCTCAGATTTTTACATGTTTAGTTAGGCAATTTGGAAGGGTTACCATTTTGTCTGTAGAGGTTCGACACACTCACAGTGTCTCCCTTCCTGTTTCTTGGTGATCTGCTGGGCTATTTAATGCTAGACTGGGATAAGGCTACTGATGTTGCGATTTCAGATGTGTACTAGGTGTTGTTGAACCTGTACAATCGCAAATGATACATGGGAAGCCTAGGTTATCTTTCTGACTGTGTACCTTGTGAGTTTAGCCTTGTGTTGCGAGTGAGGGCTTTTGCCTCTGCCACCCAACACTTTGCTAACTCATTTGTTTGAATTTAAGAGGGTCGCCAGGAGAGAACCAGATACTAGCGATCTGGATCTCTCAAGAGAGCACCCCGTCAATTAACGTAGTTTGGCCGCACAGCCTTAAGGACTTCGCTAGGCTACGAGCCGCTTGCTCAGCCATTGTTTCCTAGCCTACTACATCCCAGCTAGACTCTATTCGCCTAGCAGACACCAGATTTAGATTATAAACTCTTTATGTTATGTATGCATTATTATTCACGGCATTTATTAGTCTAGGTTGTTGTTGAGTTGCACAACCCTAGTAGGCTGTTTCGTTGATGAGGAAGTACTTCTTTTGCTGTTGGAGTTCCTACTATTGCGCAATTATTATTATTCCCGTGCCAGTTAACCCTATATGTCCATGCAATTGTCATATCCTGTTCCTGCTTCATATAACAGTTCAAAATCCGATACGATCATCTTACTCCAGCATCAGACTTTCTTCAGAAGATTCCTGCTCGATGCTTTGGGACTTTCGTTCACTTTCTTTAATATAGGAGTGACAGTGTGTTATTGCTTAGAGTAACGTTAAATATACCTTCTTCTAGTTTTCATTAAATCATTGCAGTGATTTGATTAAGCTTTCTATTTTTGTCCTTGTACACTTTAGTAACGTACTTGTATGTTGTTGTGACCAGGCTGTATCAGAGATCATCAGCCTGTAGTAGTAGCGCACTTATACCGAGTTATAAGATACCCCGCTATCGTAGATTTAACTCTGGAGGGTATAGGTGCTTTTGTGCGCCGGCATTATAAGTTCGAGGGTTGGATTTAGTGTTACCGTTGTGGCTGTGTGCCTTTCTAGTCCAGTGATTAAGAGCCCTTGTTTTATACGAGACCCGGTCGTAACATCAGCTTCAGAAAAAATGATCCAGAACTGGATATTTCCTGTTTTGCTCCCTGCTTCTGCTTGTGATTCAACAATAGCTGCATGTAGTGCAGCTTCCCAGAGGAATGTCAGAGAACACTGCTACCAAAAACACAAGTGTATCGTATTTGTATCGAACTCTTATTTATTTATTACTTTATTATGTAAGTCTCGGTGGTAGCTTCAATGCTAATTACTTTATTATCAATATCCAAGAGGCTATAAAGGAATAACAACAAAAATACAGTTTTAAATGCTCCTGTGATTATGAAGGATCTCTTACTATGTTATAATTTTAGGCTGATAACCATACTCCAAACGATGTAGATAGATACATATATCTATTGTATCTTTAAGTCTCGTTGATTACTCTAGCTCTCGTTATAATTGCTATATTTATTGATATATAAGAATTATGATAGTTTTACTATAGTTGGAGTATCGTTATATATTGATAAGAATATATTTTGGTTATAAAAACAAAGTTATGAATTTTGTTAATTTGCACTTTTTATAACTTTTTATTTAATTTAGTTTATACATTGTTACACTTTCTGATAATAGTTTCACAGAGTTGTAAATGACTGAATAATTTACCAAGACGACTTGGATTGTTATAACACATATTGAATAATATCAAATACTTGGTTTAATTTAACACAGCTTGTATGATAGCTAATACTTGGATTAATTTAACACAGCTAATAACACCGTTTCCTAGAAGTTTCAACCAAAGCTTTTACATCCTATATCAATATTTAATTTGTACTCACTACGATTAAATGTAGTGTCTTTCTGGGACTCTCTCTTTTGGAGTCCATGATGACTTCGTAAGGCTGTGGTGCCTTTGTTTAGGGCTTTGGTTCTGGACGGCTACTGCTACTGGCTGGTACTAACTTTTAGAATTCAATCTCGAGCTTATATGGGGCTCAAGTGAATATGTCCACGTCCAGACTCACGTGTGAATAGCTTCCACGTTTACACTCGCGTGTTTAAATTATATATATAACTCTATGTAATTAAACTCTGGACTCGGAAGTAACCTTCTTAGGACATGTAGTCTTGGATTAGATTTCCAGTGTTGTTGTTGTTGTTCCCCAAGCTGACTGGCCGAACAGCCCCAAGGCCCCAAGCAAGGCCAAGGCCATAACCGAGCGCCCCCACAGAACCTTCCCTGCCGACCACAATAAAGCCTGGGTGACCGAAGCCACTCCATGGCGGGGAGCTGAGGAGGGTGCGGAAATGCCCGGGAAACCAAAGCCCCACCCAGGGCCCTGTGCCCCTCAGCAAATTATGAAGAGAAAGTTGAGGGGCAAAGGAAAAATGTGACGCTTTGGCTTCCAATCTTGGTAGATTGGGAGGTCAATCCACGGAAGAGAAGCCGTCACTTGAGATTTAGAAAACATATAAGTAAAAGGAACAGTCAGAGTAAGCTATGGGTATGGCTGAGATCGCTCAGTTCTCACTGATAGACCAGCCTATCACCACATGATTTCCAGTGTTTACCAGAATGGTAGTGTTTATTTAACATATAGTGCTACTTGATCGACTTCCACAGTAGATACCTGAATTACACCTTAAAACTGAGTTATTAGGCCATCACTTAATCTATTGAACATCAAATTAACTTCTAAAATATACTTAGAAGTCATAAACCCATTATGTAAACAATAGCTGATCAATGATTACTCACAGATATACACAGGTAGGTTTGGGCCATTGTATACATTGGTAGATAAAGATAAGAAGACTCTCGGATCCTTATCTTCTCGTACCATTATCAGTGTTCGTTCTTAATTCCTTATTCGTAGTGGTTATACCTTATTCTTATTCTCTATACCTTATTCTAGCCATTATTTACATTCTTTATTCTCATTTCCCTTAATCACTAGAAGATTAATTCATGTCGACTACAACTGTTCTCGACAAATGTCTATTCTGCAGGAAGATACATGGAGTAAACTTCATGATATAACATCTAAAAATATGGGTGCCCAGATAAAATACATTGAACTAGAAACAAATAATGAAAGCCTACGTGTCAGATTAAGCAGTCTTGTATATTCGTCTGATCCATTACAAGCAGTTGCTGAGGACATGAAATATAATTTGCCATGTTTAGTTAACCCACTGAAGCCCAGCTAGTTAATAATAAATGTACCACCCAGGACCGGCAGGTTGTGAAAAAATTTGTTTTTCCAGAAAACACCAGGAATGGGTTAGCAATGAAGGAAAACCCACAAAATACCGATCCCCTAGGTCATTAAGGGTTCCTACGGTGCACCCGAAAGTCGGAATTAACATGGGGAAATGGGTAGGCAAAAACAGGATTTTGCGCGCTCACGCGCACGCGGTTCGACTTTCAGAGTTTTCAACCATCGGCTTTGTTGCGTGGGATACTTACACAGTTCCCATACAAATTGGAGCCCTCTAGGTGCCATAGGACCGGAGTAATTAACCGTGACGCACCCTATGCGTCGCTGGGGTTTAGCGTTACAAACATTGCCGACGCAAACAGTGCGTCGCTGTTCCTCAATGGTTTAAGGCTAAGCGAGATATTGATAAAGCTAAACAACCACAAAGAGCCACTGTTAAGTTTGGTCAGCTCTTATCAGACCTTCAGATCCTTGACATTGTTGAAACCGAGTTAAATGATGACAGTAAGGATGTTGTAATGAATATGAACAATATTCACCAAATGTACATCCAGCTGCTTGATGATAATGAGCTCTTATTACCAGACAATTATCGATACAAGCCATATCTTAACTGATCCTAGATAACATTCCAGATGTTAATTTCAGCAGACCTCCAGATAAAACAAAACCTGAACAGATTATTTCATCAAGAAGTAAAGATCGTCTGATAGCAAGTGCAGTAACAGAAGATGATCTAAAGGAGGATCTGAAAGTGCTATTGAGAGCAGCCAAGATACTGAGAAGGGATATCGCAACTTCCTGCCCATGGAAGTTTTTTTTTTTTTTTTTTTTTTTTTTTTTTTTTCCAACTACTCCCTCTCGGGCATAGGCTGAGAGCCTGTACATTCCACCGCTCAACACGGTGAAGCCCGTGAGGTCTTGTTCCAGTCTGGGGAGTGAGACATGTGAAGCATCCATCATGGCTCGAAGCAGCTCCATCTCTGAAGCGGCTGGTTGCTTCGCTCAAGTGCTTCACCGTCTCACCCTCCAGACTCAGACCCTCACTCGTAGAACGCCACCTATTGAGCAGTGAACTCACTAGGCATTGTCCCCCTGTAACATATTTTGAATATGGGAATATTCATACAGTGTTATTTAATCAGGGAACAATGAGGGTATTTTTTTGGCATTTCGGTGGGCTTTGTGGTAATGCACTGATACTAGGTACAGCACAAATTCAATCCCAATAATATCTTCCCATTGACATATCGGGATTTGAACCCGGGTCCATTGGATTACCAATCCAGTGGCATGACCACTCCACCACACCTCCCCTGTATGGAACATTTGCTGATTATGAACCACCCACATTGCTCAAGACCTTTTGTAAGTACGCTGTTCATGGCATAGGAAGAGTAAAATCTACAGTCAAAGAGCAATCTGTCAATCAAAGTGCAACTGTGCGGGCACAACGCTTTGTGGGGGCTTACAGGTCTGATTGACAGGTGTCATACAGCACCAAAAATACTGATAGAGCTTTCAGACAACACTTTGAAACTCCACTCAGTGTTGGCTTAGCTCTTGGCATATAAACAAAAGACAAGATCCAAGGTCCTGGTAGAGGAACTTGTAGGGCTAGACCTTGCCATCTCCTATAAAAAGGTCATGGCGATCAAAACTGGCATTGCAAATACTGTCCTGGAGAAGATGAAGTCATTGGAAGGAGTGTGCCTACCACAATGGCTGGTGAAGAACACATTTGTCTGGTTTGCATTGGACAATATTGTTTTTCTGGAATCAACCCCTTGTGGCATGGACACCCTCCATGGTACGGCAATAGCAGTATATCAATCTGTAACACATGACGAGTCACCAATGACGACACCAACATAATTAACCGCTCAGGAAAGGGCCAAACCTTAGATGGCATTGTTCCCTGCAAAATGCTGACATGTAAAAAACCAGAGGCCAAATAACAGAAGCGGGAATCAAATTGAGCACAGACAGTCCTATGATAGACCTCAATAGGAAGACAGATCTAGCATGGGTAATTGGGTGCTTGGAATTCAATGTAGAAGACGAAATAGACATCAGACTCAATGTTGTAGGGACATGGGGAGCTTTCAATTCCTTGTTGTCCTCTTCCAATGACAAGACCAATGTGGCACTGGTACCACCTTTACTCTGCTTACCACCAACAGTATATGATACTCTCTACACTGGTCTCATGAGAGCACATGATATAACAACACATGTTATGGGAAGTGAGTCAATCACTGTGATTACTCTTGATTTGCAGTTGTACGATATGGCAATGAAACTGTAGGTAGAGACAGAGGACATCAGGAAACTGTAGGTAGAGACAGAGGACATCAGGAAACTGTAGGTAGAGACAGAGGACATCAGGAAACTGTAGGTAGAGACAGAGGACATCAGGAAACTGTAGGTAGAGACAGAGGACATCAGGAAACTGTAGGTAGAGACAGAGGACATCAGGAAACTGTAGGTAGAGACAGAGGACATCAGGAAACTGTAGGTAGAGACAGAGGACATCAGGAAACTGTAGGTAGAGACAGAGGACATCAGGAAACTGTAGGTAGAGACAGAGGACATCAGGAAACTGTAGGTAGAGACAGAGGACATCAGGAAACTGTAGGTAGAGACAGAGGACATCAGGAAAGGGTTCCTTTTTCGGCCTAGTGAACTCCATGTTGTGTTCTGGGAATTGGTTGTACTGGGAAAATATGTAGAGGGTAGTGGTATTGGTTGGAGGCTGGACTGTATTCACCTACAACTGTAACCCAAATTATAAGTGGGAAAAACATTTACCGCTCTTTGGAAGCACACATGGTCACATTAATTGCCCTTTACAATATGTACTTTCAAAGTTTCCTGACAAAAGATCCTGAGGAAAGACCAGTATTGTACTCAGTATCTACTCTGCTGGCGAGGCGTGCCACAGAGACATAAACCAAAGCACAGAGAGTAGGAATGATCTATGTGACGCTGTCAGAGAAGTGATAGCTGTATTCGAGTCCAGAGATATTATGAAGAAGCTTCCAGAAGGAAATGCAAACAAGATGCAACACTTCATTCTAAACTACATAAAACAGTTTGAAACAATCCTCCAATTTGTGCAAAGCACCAGGCAGCGAGATAATCTGCTGCACATGGAAAGCATAAAGTCTCTTACAAAGTATTTCTTCAATCATGATCATCAAAACTATGCTCGCTTACTCCCTCTGTACATTTCAACAATGCAGGAAACTGAAAGGCAACATCCAGATCTCTGGGCAGAATTCAGGAAAGGACACTTCTGTGTGACAAAAGGTGTGGCTGGCTTCACTTCAATAGCTCCAGACCATGGGATTGAAAACAAAAAAAACAGACACTAAAAGTGATTGGAGGAATAGTAGAAATAACCCAAACTGAGAAGGCACTTGACAAGTTCTTCCTGATAGCACCAGAACTCTCCAAGTTACTATATGCATTTGCAACAGAATACGGTATTGCCAACAATGACAAAATAATACAACATCATGAAATCAGAGGTGGTAAGCTCTCTCGAATGATGAAGAATGCTCCGAAACTGACATACGTATTCCGGGAACACGGAGACCCATTCATGGCTGCTGAAGATGAGGATGAGATTTACAACCTTCTTACAAAGTTGTGACTGAAAAAGTATCAAAAGACATCTTGGAACGAGACCAGATTGGACAACGTATGTTTGTGGAATTTGTAACCGAACGCCTAACAGAAGGACGACTTTGTGTGTAGGAGAAAATGACAAAGAAGAAGCTCAAAACATTTAAAACCTCAAATGCCATGATAAAAGTGAATGCAGACGTAAAGCTAGTAAAGATCAAAGAGGAGCGTGGGCTGTTGCAATGACTCATTGTCATCTCAAGAAGTCGACCACAACTTGACCTGAAGGAATGCATTGGCGCCTATGCATTTGACATAGTACCACGATCTCTATTTGCATCAGATGGAACAGTCTTGTTAGCATATGACAAAGCAAACATACTCCACCAGCTTGAGCTCCTAGTCAATAATGAACAACTGGTCATGCACACTACAGCCAAAGAAACATCCACAACTAATACATCTGACAATGAAAATGTTGAAGAGATGGAAGCATCAGAAGTTACATGTGCCCCATACATAGTAACAGAAGCCCCAACAGAAAGTGATGACACCTTACCAAAGTATAAATTTATAATTATCGATGGAATAGCCCTTGTGAATGCAATAACCAAGACTGACCAAATCAAGACGTGCAACGATTTTGCTTCAGTCGTTATTGACCAACCCAGCAACATGGCCAGCAACAATGACGATGTGAGGTTGGTATTCGACAGGTATCTCGAAACTTCCCTTGAAGAACAAATGAAGAGAAAACGGACAAATGGGAAATCAACATATTACCATGTCAAGGACACTACTTTAATTCAGAATATTTCTCTAAAGGATTTCCCCTCGAATATCAAGACAAAAGCCAAACTTACAACTTACCTAGCTGCAAAGAGTATAGGTCATAGCAAGAGCCAAATATACAAATTGAAGAAATTCATGGTTACATCAGGGACAGAAACCAAGGGCAACACTAGTGTTCCAACCACCCTTCTCACACACAATCAAGAAGAGGCAGACACCTACTCCTGCTAGATGCCCTTTTAATTGACAAAAATGCAGAGGTTGTCATTGCATCTCCAGACACTGATGTTTTCCTTCTCATGGTCCAAATGCACCCAAACCTACCCAGTGACATAAGCTTCCTTACAGAGAAGGGAAACCTGAAGAAAAAAATACCAGTTCAACCAGTGTATAACAAGTTAGGAGAAATGCATGCTTCAGCGATATTAGTCTTTCATGCTCTAAGAGGATCGGACATGTCTGGACGGTTTGCTGGGAGAACTAAAGAATGGTGCATTAAAGTGTTCATGGCGAATGGTGATGACATACTTAATGCCTTGTAATCTTTAGGGTACCGAGACATATCGCAAGAAGTATACGACCAGTTGGAACGATTCGTCTGCCAACTGTACAAGTCCAGAGTGTACACCAAAGTGAACAAGCTTTCAAGTTCTTGTACTCCAATCGCACAGCTGAGGGAGAGAGTCTTCCTCCAACGACCGCCTCACTAACATTGCACGTTCAGCGGGCACATTACATAGCAATGATTTGGAGAAAGGCTGGAGAAAGTCATCCATGTCTCCCATCTCCTGTTAATATTATTATTATGGTAGGGAGTTTGATCCATCTAAGCATCATTATGCTGATGTGTATAACATACACATCCAACTTCATGACATTGCCCTATATCGCTATCCTCTATCCATAAAACACTACTCTTCCCACTACAATCATACATGCAACACTATAAATATCTTTACCTTATAAAAAATGGCAGTACAATTGTTAAGAGCAAACCTGGTGGTCCCTCAGATATCCACCCCCGGCAGGGTTGGGTCATCGACACAGGGCCCTCCTGGTCGTCATCATGCGACTGTGTCAACAGCATTGCAACATCCCAAAGCTGCTCGTCGGTGCAGCTTTTTCTTTAGCAATATAAGGGGACTTCACTCTAACATCAATTCTGTACACCAATTTCTTCAAGCAGAATCCCCAACTCTCCTTTTTTTGACAGAGACTCAAGTATCATCCACATCTGACACATCTAGATTTAATTTTCCAGGTTATCAACTGCTCCAAAATTTCAGACCTAAAGGAGGTGTATGTTGCTTCGCAAAATCTGAAGTTGCCCTGGAGGAGGTTACTGGTTTCAGTTGTCCCTATTTTGATTATTCTATATACAAATTATTTTCTGCTGGTAAATTTAAATACATATGTTGCATCTACCGTTCCCCAAATACTCCTCCAGAGCAAAGTCTTTTTGATTCTCTGTCCTCACAGCTCAGTGTCCTCAACTTAACTCACTGAGCCCCAGCGACGCAGGGTTTGCGTCCACAATGTATGTAACGCTAAACCCCAGCGACGCATGGTTTGCATCCTGGCCGGTCCGGTCCTAATTACTCCGGTCCTATGGCACCCCGAGGGCTCAGATTTGTATGAGAACTCTGTAAGTATCCCACGCACCCATGCCGATGGTTGAAAACTCTCAAAGTCCAACCGTGTGCGCGTGAGCATGCAAAAACATGTTTTTTTGGGGGGAATTGCCTTAAATTTTTTACTTTTGTAAAATCCATCTTCGGGGGATCTGTAGGACCATTTTTTGAGCTTTTTGATAACATTTTTGTTTTGTTTTTCCTTCATTCCTATCCCATTCGCTATTGTTTCTGGAATAAAACAAAATTTCAGAATCAGCCGGTCCTGGGTGGTACATTTATTAATATTTAGCTGGTACTCAGCGGGTTAAATGCTTCTTCTGAAATCACTGTGTTGGGTGATTTTAATGTCCATAATGTTGAATGGCTCACTCATTCAGCCAGGACCGATGATGCTGGTCTTGAATGTGAGCTATTTGCAGACTCATTTAATCTCACTCAACTAGTCAACCAACCCACCCGTGTACCAGATAATCCTGATCATAATTCCCACCTACTGGACTTATTTTTAACAACCAATTAAGAAAATTATGATGTTACAGTGAGGTCCCCACTTGGATCTTCTGATCACTGTCTCATACAGGCCACCTGTCTATCACCTACCACACCTTCCCACTCTGAACCTGTTTTGGTGACTAAATGGCATTACGATAGGGCAGACTGGGAGGGTTTTCAAGATTTCAATGAACAAATTAAACCCATATATACTCAGGATTTCATAACTCATCATATAAACACCTTTAATAGAATTCATAAACAAGTCATGAATAAACTAACCTTAACCAAAGAGCAAATGATAAAAAGCAATCACAAATCTAATAGACAACAAAAACTGAAACCAGGAGACATTGTGTTCTCAAGAATTCACGACAGGGCTGATAAACTGGACCCTTTGTTCGAAGGCCCCTATCGTGTGATCAGTATTCGCCACAACATTGCAGTCATTAGCCATCTGGAGAAAGGTAAAGAATCCAGGAGTAGCATTAACCACCTCAAATTAGTGCACAGAAACTTAACTGTGTCCAAGAAAATATGGACAAAGATATCATACCCATCAACCAATCCCCTGATAAAATCCTACAAGCCCCGACCCATGATTATAATCTTAGAACTAGGAGTGTAAACAATGATCTAGTGGATAATACTTCTATAACTCAACTTCCGTTTCAGAATATTATTATTAAACCTAATATATTCTACTCATAATACACCAAGTCTGCCTATATATCTATTTAACTATGTATTTATCTGGTGAATATATTTAGTGTACTCTTGGCCAAATTGTTGTCCATTATTTATTTTTGCATAGATATCTCATATTTCATGTTTAGATGTGGCTACTCCCAGCATTCGCATTATCTAAAAGCGTTCGCATTGCTCCTTGTGTTCACTTTACTCCCTGTGTTCACATTACTCCTTGTGTCCGCATTATTCATAGCGTTCACATTTATCTAACTTTTTACTCAAATTTTACTCCTTTAAATCTCCTACTCCAAATATTATTTACACTCCCAAGTTATATATTTTTTGTTTTACTCCTCTATAATATTTACTGTTATTTTTATACTCCTTTTAAACCCCCAGGAAGACCAAGTGAACGCCATCGCTGATAAAATCGGTGAAGTAAAAAATACCCTCATAAGTCAAGAAAAGTTAGTGGAGATCCAAATAGACACTATTAATGAAATCTCTACTCATGTTAACGACTTACAATCTCTCATGAGTAAAGCGGAATCTACCATTAATGAACTCTCTGATATTACCTCATTTCTTGAAAACATTCTAGAAATCTCTACCCAACTTGACAACATTTATTTTATCTCTATGAATTTAGAGTCAGACTTTAGTGGACTCTTAAACGCCCTCAACACGGTATAGTGAGCTCAACACGGTATAGTGAGCTGAACACGGTATAGTGAGCTCAGATCTTCTTCCCTTGAGTAGTCTGAGGAAAATCATCACTCAGGCTGGCAATGACTTCCGCCTCTTACCAGTGTTCCCGCTTGACCAAATTGAACTCTTATATAGATATATCGATGTCCACCTGTATAACTATGAATATATGCTTATTATCCCATTTGCATCATCCATTTCTTTCGCCCATTACAAGATCACTCCTTTCCCCTTTTTCCTCAACAATCAATTAGTTTCTTTGGACAACTCCTTCAGCAACTTGTTCAACTCCACTTCCGAGAATCACCACGCCTGGTTGGATGATTATTCATTCTCTACTCTCTGTCACTCCCCTATTATATCCCAGGCCATTTGCCCAGCCTTTGCTCTCAAGTTAATCCCCTTCCATGCTGACGGCTGTGCTAGTGCCTTGATTCACAATAATTCCATTATAGAACATTGCCAGTTCAAGGAAGTTGCTAAGAAACCCTTCTATCATGCTCATGTGTCTCACTCTCATCACCTTTATTTCCCTTCTGACACCACCATCTCCATCTCTTGTCAGAATGATATTCCATCTTCTGATCAGGTAATTTCTGGTCTCATCATTATCCCTGACACTTGCTCTATCACCTCTTCCAAGGTAACCATTTACCCCACAAATTACCACCTTACTGAACTCTATCAACTATACAACGTGAACGATATGTTTCTCACTCTCCCAAATATCTCAGCTAATATATCTAAACTTCAAATCAACTCACCTGATCAAAAAACCCTTCAATTGATCAACAAGTCAATTCTACCTATAGATTTTGTTAAATACTATCACCCTTACATTGCCATCCCAGCGATTGGTACTCCTATGCTCATTATCATCATCATCCTAGGTGTCTCTTGGTTTGCTCTTTCTCACCTGAATCTTCGCATTGCTGCTCTTGAAGCCCATGCGAGGAATAGAACTTTATTTTTTTTTTTATATATTTCTTTATATGTATGCATATAAATATCGTCATTGGAACAACTTAGGGTATTATTTCTTTCCACTGTCAGATGATACATTATATTACTATATAAGTTTACACCTGCCATGTGTAATATATAGCAGTTGTAATCTCCTCCTTATACTCAACTATATATTTATATTATTTAACATAAACCTTTATTCTAATTTGTTGGCAGCTCACACCCTTGATCTAGGTCTAATGGACAATTTTGATACGGTGTGATGTGTCAACAGACTAGTCATTTTTTTTTTACTATAGTTGATCAGGGTGAGATCAATTATTTCCCCCCCCCCCCCCCCCCCCCCCCCCGGTGAATGTAGTATGACATTATAAGCCCTGCATATATATTGCTATACATATATCTCACTGCTTATATGCCTTTATCCCTGTAACTTCTAAACTCTTAACATTCATATTAAATTAAACAATCTTGATTCATTGAACTCCCTATAACTTTATCTATCTCATTAACATATAATATATTTGTTGATACTTCCACTTAAATCAACACCCATTTCCTCTGTAAATGTAAACTGTATAATGTATTTATCCGGTCATACGTCATACCAGAATGCTGAGTTAATGCTGTGTTGCATCGACATCCTTGAACCCAGGCGATGCCTTCTTACTCAGGCATCTTCAAGAGACACTTCAACAGACCTCAGCCAGAGAGAGACAGAGCTCTTTACTCCCTCTAGACTCTAGACTCAAACTCACCCTCTATAGGCAAGATCCTATATCCCCTAGATATATTAGACCACACAAGTCATATATCACCTTGCTCCTCAGGCTTTTATTACAAGCCTTATCATATATCTGTACTTATATACCTGTACGTTTATACTTATTATCACTTATCCAATAATTAATATGTTGTATTATTACCTATAATCCCCTATATACTTAACATATTATATATATATATATATATATATATATTAATGTGTTGTGTTATTACCTAAAATCCCCTATATACTTAACATATTATATATATATATATATATATATATATATATATATATATATATTAATGTGTTGTGTTATTACCTATAATCCACTATATATATATATATATATATATATATATATATATATATATTTTAATGTGTTGTGTTATTACCTATAATCCCCTATATATATATATATATATATATATATATATATATATATATTAATGTGTTGTGTTATTACCTATAATCCCCTATATACTTAACATATTATATATATATATATATATATATATATATATATTAATGTGGTGTGTTATTACCTATAATCCCCTATATACTTAACATATTATATATATATATATATATATACAGTATATATATATATATATATTAATGTGTTGTGTTATTACCTATAATCCCCTATATACTTAACATATTACATATTTATTGATATTCCCTGGACCTCTTTTTTTTTTTCTAATGATGCACACTCCACCTTGAGCCACATACAAGATTTTATAAAAATTGGAATGGAACTTTTATTCCTCATCAAAAGTACAGTAAAAGATCTAATTCGCCTAAATGGTTCGGCCATAATTGTGCTAGAGTAACTGAACAAAAAGCAATAGCCTACAATGCATACACAAGATCAAAAACACACGAAGCCTTTAATTACTTTGGAAACATCATAAATCATGCCAAAATTGTATTAAATCTAACTAAATCAAACTTTCTCCACAAGCAGGCAAATAAACTTCTAAATAATCCAAACGATAACAAAATATTTTGGTCTACTCTTAACTCATTCAAATCCAACTTCACTACTGTTTCATCCATTCCACCATTAAAATCTCCGACTGGCAATCTTGTAAGTGACCCACGAGGTAAAGCTAACCTTCTTGCGGATATTTTCTCCACCAACTCAACCTTAGATGAAATAAATCAAGATGTCCCTGTACTTAATTTTAATTCGCCTGAAATTCCCTCACTTAAGATCCACACCAGACATGTTAAAACTATTTTGCAAAATCTCTCAGTAGATAAGGCTCCTGGTCCAGATGAAATTCCTCCAATAGTACTTAAGAATTGCTCCTTGGTGCTCGCTCCTGTATTGGCAAATTTTTTCCGTCTGTGTACTCATACCTCATGCTTCCCAGTATCCTGGAAAGAAGCAAACATCCATCCAGTTCCTAAAAAAGGTGCTTCTTCAGATCCATCAAACTACAGACCAATAGCTATAACTTCCACTCTTGGTAAAGTCTTTGAAATTATATTAAATAATCACATAATTAAGCATCTTGAGAATAATAAATTAATCAGTGATAGGCAATATGGTTTTAGACGATGTCGATCAACTGCAGACATTCTTTGCCTTCTTACGCATGAAATCAACCAAGCTACAGACCAACATGGTGAAACACATACAATAGCACTGGATATATCAAAGGCATTTGATAGAGACTGGCATCAATCCTTATTGTCGAAGATGTCACACTACGGCCTAGCATCATTAGTTCCACTAATTTCTTCTTATCTTCATAACAGAAAAATATGTGTAATGGTAGATGGCCTCTATTCTCAATTTCACTCAATAAATGGTGGTGTTCCCCAGGTATCAGTTTTGGCCCCAACTCTGTTCCTCATTCATATCAATGATCTTATATCTACCACTCATAATCCAATACATTCCTACGCAGATGACTCAACACTCCACAGTTCCTTCACATTTACCAATTCTTTCACCCAACCCGATCTTACAAATTCAAAAATAAACACTGCAATTTCTCTGAACCAGGACCTTTCTAGAATTAATGAATGAGGAGAATAGAATCTAGTTTCCTTTAATGCACAGAAAACCAAGTACATTCAATTTTCTAACCAACAGAATCTCACCGACTCCCATATATTGTTTAATGATGTAAATATTCCCACTTCCCCTAGTATTGACATTCTCGGTGTAACATTAACTACTAACCTGAGCTGGACACATTATGTTAGAAGCATTGCTAAGAATGCCTCTAAAAAACTGGGACTCCTGTACAGAGTTCGAGAATTCTTCACTGACGAGCAGTTGTCCGTAATATATAAAAGTCATGTGCATTCTCAGATGGATTACTGTTCACCTCTGTGGGGTGGAAGTGGAGTGATTGCATTGAGGCAGTTGGACAAAATTCAAAATAAAGCTATTAGATTAATCAATTACCCTGCAATCACACAGACCTTCCTACATTATCCATACGAAGAAACGTTGCATACCTTGCATTATTCTACAGATATTTTCACAGCAATTGTTCCGAGGAACTTGCTTCAATTGTGCCGCCTCTCCACATCTTTCCCCGTAGAACTAGGGCAGCTGAGAGCGCCCATGAATTTACACTTTCTCCTCCACAATGCAGAACTTCTGCTTATCAAAATTCATTTATCCCCAGAACTACTACTCTTTGGAATTCACTTCCCTCGAGTTGCTTTCCACAAACTTACAATCTACAAGTTTAAATCCAGTTGTTACAAACATTTTATAAATGGAGGATGCCTTTAGGCACATGGACCTTTTTTGTTTTATCTGTGTTTTTCCTTCCTCCGTTCACTGTCTCTTTAAAAAAACAAAAAAACAAAATAAGTAAGATGTATGAATCCTCCAGCCACTGCAGCTGTGATGAACTTGGTAAAGTGTGGATGCAAATGTGGATGCAAGGGGAAATGTAGCTGTCAAAATAACAATATTTCATGCACATAAATGTGTGACTGTGTGAACTTCAGCTGTAACAACCAAACAAACTCAGATAATCAAAATTAGTTATGAGAGACTTGGATGAGGATGAATGAGTTTATGATGAACATGTGTATATACCTAGATGGCTTTCTATTTTAGAGTTAGCTGTTTGAACAGTCAGATGACTATGAGAAACGTGGATGTGGATAGATGAGTTGATGATAAAAATGATCATATATCTATTCATATTAACTATATAGAGCTTGGCTATGGAGATTTAATGGTTTAAGAAATATATATATTTTTCATTCATGGTCCACTACGTAGACAACCAATTGCCACATTTTTTACACATATATGGCAGCCATTTGGGTTCCATTTAATTTGAATTGATCTATAGATGGCCAAATCAGATTCCTTAGGTATTAAAAGTGAAATGCAGGGTGAACGAAGGGAATTTAACTCTCCCGAAAACTCCCCAGGTTTTGAGATGCCTGGCGCGGGGTTCGAACCCTGGTTAGCGACCTCAGTAGGTCAACCAGGTCCGTGGGCTAACCCACTATAATACCGGCGACGTTCAATAGGATAGTAATCTTAGTTCTCCTTAAAAGAACCAGGTGATAGTCTCTGGTGATTCACGTGATGGGTTTCTTAGACTTCGCCATCAACGACTATTTTACACTATCCCAGACGTCAACTCGGGTAGTACAGTATTGGGGTTGCGGGATTTTAGCGAGGGCATTACAAAAGGATATAAAAAGACCTTTCATTCATGTTTTTATCTTACCTGGTATATATAACTGTATATATATATATATATATATATATATATATATATATATATATATATATATATATATATATATATATATAT